>JASDQU010010341.1:129590-153274 GCA_032191745.1 Picea mariana | reverse complement strand
CCACTCAATTTGGATACTCCAGCAAGAAGTTATTCTTGTTTTACCTAGAACACCTTCTTGAGACTAGTCAATGGGGCTAGTCAGATACCCTATCTTACACAGGGTGTATCTACAAATTTAAGATGACCCAGATTCTGAAATTTTTTTCCACAGATAAAATACTAATTTCTGTAAATTTTCTCCTGCGTTCAGGGTCTGAAACGTTACATAAAATTTTTTATAGCAAACATTCTACAATCACTCATTTCAGGATGATTCCAGAACCCTATCTTGTACCAGATTTATCTATGAAAGTATAAGGCCTCAGGAGCTGAATTTTGAACACAACGTACCTTGAGACGTCTTCTAAAAACCCTTTAATCCGTTCCTCCTGAAACGTTGTAGAAAAAAAGTTATAGCGAAAATTCCACGGTGTCTCAGATGTAGCAGCGAAACCCCAAGACCTTGAGCTCGGATACCATATGTTAAGAACCAAACATCAATATAGCATAGAAAAACCTCAGGAAAAGTACTCAACGCCTTGAAAAAGAGATAATTTCAGATAATAAGCCTCTTCGAGGGGGCAACCTCCTTTTATCCCACTTAAATGTTCAAGTCCAAGATGATTCAAAATGAAAATGTCTCCTTGGTATTTATAGGAGACTAGGAGGTTTAATGGCCTAAAGCCGACATAAATAAAATAACATTACTAATCTAAATTACAACTAATGGCCTCAGGCCGACATAAATAAAATAACATTACTAATCTAATATGCCCCAATTAAGTGGTAATGAGCCAATATTAGGGCTTAACACAGTAAATCAGCAAGCTTATACTGTTTTTAAAGTGGTAAAACACTTTTGATCATATCTGTTGAAATCTAGGACAAAAATCATTGTCTGTTACCCTGCTGTCAGAAATTTGTTAGTGCAAAAAGAACTGGGTGAAAAAAGGGCAAACTGGGTCACATCCTTACAAGAATATGACATAGAAATCACCCCAGCACAAATTGTTAGAGGCCAAGGTTTATGTAAGTTGGTGGTTGATTCATCTATAGGATAGAAAAATGAAATTGATATGTTAATACCAGATCAGCACTAAGGGCTCAAGCGAAACGAAAATTGGATCAACATCAACTCATTGTTAAAAACTGGTTTGATTCCAATTCTGCCTCTGACAGAAATTTTGAGGTAGGCGACCTTGTCCTTAAATGGGACAAACCTCATGAGGGAAAAGGACAGCATACCAAGTTTCAAAACTTGTGGTTGGGACCATTTTTAATTGCTGAGAAACTAGGTCCCAATTCCTTTCGCCTACATAATTTAGAGGGACAACCAGACACCTTCTCGGTGAATGGCCAAGCTCTCAAAAAGTACTTTACCTAATGACTCTCCCATATACCTTTTGTAAATATTTTCTGTTTTGTTTTCCTTGCTGTTTGTTTTTCTTTTCTGGTTTATTTTATTTTCATTTCTTGTTATCGGTCTTTCTGTTTGAAACACACATGCCTACATCACGAGCTAGCTCATACAAACAATACAGAATACTTCCCTTCGAAAATAACTGATGAAGTTGTCAGAACATCAATTTCTGTATTTCTCTGAAATTGTAGCCTTGTTAAAGATGACTTTGTGTTTGAAAAGCGTTTTCTCGATTTCAATCTGCAATTGAAAGTATTCATGACCATCTACAAAAATCTTCTTACGTTGTCCCTGTTCTTTAAGAGAGCAACTCAATGATGTCTCCCTGTTCTTGAAAGTCAGTTTTATTAATGAACTATTTTTGGATCTTGATAAAGGACAACACAAACAATTTTAAGGTTTGTGACATAAAGACAGGAATTTTCAGCGTCACCCCACTCTATTGAATATTTTAAAAACTATAATATGAATAAAATCTCAAAGAGATGTGGGAAGTGTTTGTAAACCCACTAGGACACTGAACAGGTCTGCTGGCAGTGGGTAAATGCATGCATGATGCCAAGATAACTTCGTCGGGGTATTGAACATGCCCACTGGCAGCGAAGCAATGTCAGGTAAAAGAAAATTCTTTAGATATGGATTTTGTTTTGGCCTTAAACGTCCTTCATTCTGATCTAAAATTTATTGAAAAGATAAAGACGTCAGAGTGGGTTAATTGAAATCCCTGTCAAGGCTATGGATGCCTACTAGCAGCAGCAACCCTATCAATAGTATTGGATATTTTAACTTAACATCGTGGATTTTTTTTGCCATGCTTGTCACCAGTTTTCGTTTCTTTAAAAATAAAAGTTATTTGAAATTGGACCGCGTTATGATTATTTGAGATGTTCAAATGGCTTTTCGGTTGTTCTTCGATTCGAAGTTCTTCATATTTTGCTAACCTGAACTCATTCGTGTAACAGAGATAACTGCTTCTCCCAGCATGTCGCCATTATTGGCAACAATAATATAATTGTTATTTTTATAAAATGACCTACGTACGCTGCCTACACAGGGTCAATGAAATTTTATTACTCTTCATGAGTAGTTTCCTAAACAACAGTTGTAAATCGTCGCTTTTTACTTATCGTCTATTCATGCTTCATTTTCATGACTGAAAGCATGAAAACTTGCGACCGTAATTACCATTTTGTTTTAAAATTTCATTGAAAGAAAATTGTTTATTTCTTATGGAGTTTTGATTCCTTGCCATGAAGATATTACCCTTTTTTCTGTTTTTGACCCTTTCAATTCTAAGCATGCCTAAGAGATTGATAGTTTTAACGAACAAAAGACCCCCACCATTTGATTTTTTATATTGGTTTTGGTTTGATCTTTGATCACATTTCTTTCACACAACTTTTGATTATTCGATTTTTTGACTTACCCAACTTTGTAATCAAACCATGATGCATGCACTTATGTTTTTTTAGAGTACTTTGGTCCTAGCTCGTACTCAATACCAAGGTGACATACGATGTACATACTGCCATTACTTCTTAGGATGGTCTCGGGTTTCACAAACCTCTTCGCATGCATTTTAATTAAACACCATTTCCATCGTATGAGTCCTTACAACGTTTATTGTTGGGCTCGGGGTTATGGCTCTGTTTCATTTTTACAAACCCTAACTATATGCTATTCTTTGATTACCCTCCCATCCAGTATGGCTCCCGTTGTAAGAATTGAACCAAATGGTATCCAAACCCTACTCTCATACGACGATGCTAGGGAGGGTTTGGAAAGAAATGGCTAGCATGTTTTCATCAAGAAGTTTCAGGGTTTTAATCTTCAGGTTGCCCAAGAATTCACCTTATCCTTTGATGGTTGTAGGGCAAGATTTGGTGATGTGCAATTGGAGGTAACCAAGGAGTTCCTGAGTCAATCCACAGGGTTGCCAACGAGTGGTCAGAAATGGTTTAAGAATGCAAAAGTGGAGGAAGTCCCTTGGACCCTGTTGTTTACATCTCAAAAAATAACCAGTTGTGATAGAGGTATGCAAATTTCGTTCCTAAAAACTCGGTGGCATGATTTACTCGTTGTGGTAAAGCAATTTGTTACATGTGAGGGATGGTTTGGGATTGTATTTTTGTATCATTTATGCCTACTTATGAGTTTTATGGGTTTCCCTTTGAATATGCCATATTACCTACTCAGAAGCCTATATAAAATGAGGAAAGGATTTAAGAAACAGAGGTCAGAATCAAGTCTTTTTCATCACGGCCTGATTAAAGCCATCCTCATACATCAGTTAGAGTCACAAAATAATTTTTGGGATTCGTTTATTACATGAAATGGTTTTGGAAACCCTGAATTGGGAGAAGTAGATAAACTCCTCATTGAGGAAACCCTTGTCCACCCGACGACATATCTTCCACCTCCCTAGACTTGTGACTCTTCCCCTAAAAATGAACCCTTGATCTATCCTAAGGTCATTCAACAGGCTAGTCAATTGGTTATACATCCAAAGGACTGTATTAAAATTGTAAAGAAACCTACAGGAAAGTAGTTTAAAAGTAATGTTGATGTCAATTTCAAAAACAAAACAGCTGGCAGGCTAATTTCTTGAAGTCTTCAAAATAAGACAAAATCTTGTGCAGATGCGATCAGCATGATTGAGGTTAACGAAATCTCAGACTCTGAAATTGACAAATTCCTTGCAGAGGAAGACCYTGTGTCATTTGGGCTATACCCTGACCGACCCTATAACTTTGTTGATAATTTTCCTCCTTGTTTGAAAGACAATCCAGAGTTTCCTGGTGTCCAGCTCTACAATAAATCTACTATTCGTATGGAGGGTTCTCCAATCCATAATCTTGTTCATTTTGATGCAAATGCCACACAGTCACAGTGCGATGTTTGTCTATCATGGATCGACACATACTATACTGATGTCTGATTTCTACAGTCATGGGTTAAGTTTTTAAAAGACCAGGTTGATGTTTTAACGAATGAAAACCACAGGCTTGAATCTATCATCCAAGGGAAGGAGAAGCGCATGAAAACCACAGGTCATGTGATATTTAAAAACGTAGAGGCAGCTACAACCATTGTTAACTCCAAAGTTTCATTATACGATTTAATTTCATGATTAGAGGTATCATTTATTTATTTAATAGCATGATTGTTGTCATTCTTAAGTTAGATTATTTGGTTTGTTGAATAAACTATTTTTATTATTAGATTAGCCTGTTTTTCAATAAAATGAGATTTCATTTACTATTATAATTAGCTACAGAATCGCAAGATTCTGTATCTAGTTAAGAAAATTCGAATTGTCTAAATTAATGACAGAAAACATATCTGAGATCTTCCTATTTTCTTTTGCTTTTAGGATAATTCAGGAGCCCATGATTTCAAAGATGATATGAGGCACTTTTAAGATCTCCCAATCATGTCTACTATGTATTTTGAATAAACAGAAATAGACTGTTGTTAGTTTTTGGATATTTAGTAAAATCAGGGTGGTTGCATCCCCCTTTATTTTTGAAACAAATTTGATCTCATGAACAGGAAACGGTTATGTTTCCTGAGACCTTTATAAACCTATCATTTTGTAAACATTGCATCATCTCAGCCTAGGGCTAGAGTATGGGCATTTAATCACAGACTTGAATGGAACAGAATGCACATTATAGCTTTAGCTTTTCTGTATGATGTTTTAATTCAAGTTATGTTTATTTCGATTTGATAATAGATGGTGATTGCTTTTGTCATCATGATTTATTGCAAGTTGATATGATTCATTTTTATATGTTGTCCATATCTTATGTTTCAAATATAATACACAGTGATCATCTATCCAATTTAAATTAGGAGATCTATCTCTAATTTCTGTTGAATGTTTACATGCAAGTTCTTACATGAAGATTTATCTCATCGTAGTTACTTGCAAATCATAAGATCACTGTGACCGTATCCATTATATGTTCTGTTATCATAACTCAATCTTCAGTATATTTGTTTCACATTTGTTCGGAGCAATCTTAAGATTCGTTGCAGGTTTACTTCCTGGATAAGGTGGCTGGATATTCTCTATTGAACAAACATTGGATGCATTAATAGGTTAGTCTATTATTTTATTTCATTTGCTTGTTTAATTTAGAAGTTTTATATATATAGCATGATTTCCATTATCTATATCTTTCTGTTTAACTAAGTAGTTTAATATTTGATTTTATGAATGTGTACATACAAGAAAACAAAGAGAAAATAAATAGTATTTTCGCTCTTTTTTTACTGTTGTTGAAAGAACCAATTTACATTCGATTTTTATGAGTTTAGATTAAAACTCATGATTTGTATATATTGTATATACGATATAATATAACTATTATACTAATACTATTTAGATAAATTGCATATATATATTTAGATGTACATGTAGATTTTAGTGATTGTTATTTAGTAAGTTATTGTATTTCCTTTAGTTGTTTTTTCACTTTCTTTAGCACTTAGATCGGCCAACGGAGCCGCTAAACCCATCAGAGTGAATTAATGCAAACATCTTGGGTTAATTAGACAACCCCGGACCAGATTCACTCTTCCAGTTGACGAGCAATCAATTTCGCCCGTCAATAGAGAGCCAAGGTCCCATGTAAAAAGGAAAGACACCATGTTGAAGTAGTCCAACCACCATTGTAATCCTGTGTCCCATGTCCAAGTGCTCATGTGAACTCCCCGTGGAAGATTTTGGAACCCAATAACCAACTCAAAATGATGCTCCAAAGACTAACACGTGTCATGTGGATCCAATAAGAAGATCCATCCACATAGTGAAAAAGGGTCGTAGTAGAATCTGAAATGAATAATACCACTGTAGAATATGCATGATGGACATTGGTAATAATCATTGGCTCTCGATTTGTCACATTGATTCTCTCTATAGAAAGTGGATTAGAGTCATCAAATAAAATATGAAAGTGATTGTCATCCCATAAATGACAACTATCCATATACCAATCATCACAATCGGCCTCAAAATCATACCAAGCATACATTTATTGATTATATTCATCCCTGATGTCCTCAATAAGAAATATCTCCTGCATTTTATCCAATGAATCTTGAATACTACGAAAACTATCATTGATGTCATCTGCAAGGTCATGCAATCTAGCATCCAATGTGTCATACAATTGGGATTTGAATGTTTCAGTAATTTGTAGAATTTATTTGAGTGTTTGAGAGGAAATATCCATATGAGAACTGTATGAAATCTTAGTTCCCTCAGCCATCATGAGAAAACCCCCAAAAAAGAACAATAAGTTATGGTAGAAAATCACATCTTTTTCTGGAAAAACCCAAAAAAACCGTTGAATTTAAAATGCTCATAACTTCACTTCCCGGACTCTGTTTCGGTTGATTTTTTTTTGAAATTGGGTGAAATTGTGAGAGGAACTCAAATATGTAATTTTTTTGGACAAATGAAGCCTCCATTCGCTACATAATTAAATACAAAATAAAATCACATCGTCGTCCGCGGAAAAAACCTGAAAATTTGCAGATTTTAAAACTTCAATATATTGACTTGCCGGACTTTGTTTCAGACGATTTGTTTTTTCAAATTGTTTTTTTTTTTTTAGAGAAACTCATATATACAACCTGTTTCTATAAATTTTTCATAGATATATACCAAAAATTTCTGAAATTTCGTGGCCCTCTTTTTTCTTCTCCAAAAAACAAATCTGCAAAAATAAAAAATATTTTCCCACAATGTCTGCCAAGGAAAGTGCTCTGATACCACTTGTTAAGACCCTGAATATACTTAAAAATATAATAACCACAAATAATGAATACACTAATTATCCACGGAATAATATAGAAGAACAATATGCAAAATCTCTTTTATTACTATCAAACCCTTGAGGTAGGGAAACACCATACAATGGATCCTATCATTGAAGGGATCATCTCATGTTCACTTTCCTCTTCGAGGGGGCATCCTCCTATTGCGCTACTGCTCCAAATACAATACTTCTCTTCATATCCCATTACATTGCTTGAACCTCTTTATATAGTGCTACCATCACCTAAGAACATTCTAGAGGAGGAATCTTATAGAAGTAGAACCTTCTAAGAAGTCCTCTTACATTTATTATATATAATTACCCATTTATTATATCTAACTAGAATAGTGGGCCTTATTTAATAATATAGTCGACCTAGTCCACCTTACATTGAATGGCCTCCACTATTATCACTATGGGCCCTATGGGCCCCCACTACTACCTCTCTAGCTACCTAACACCAAACATAACCAATACCATGAAAATAATATGTCATGAACGCAATATATCATAACCAATGTGTCTGTGAGTTGAAGTTCGAATTTTAACCATATGCCAAAGTAGATGTATAGTAGTAATAAACAAAGTTCTTGTCACTTCAAACTTTATTTTGACTTTTAAATTTTCAGCCCTCATCATCATTGATTGCATGTGAAAACGTTTTTGAACTCTTGTGTTTTTCTCAAATTGTAAAATTGTTTCGTAAATTTGTCATGAGCGCAATTCAAAGAAGCATTTTTTTCCACCATGATTTAAACAAGGGGGTCCCACCTATCTAGTATATTATTAATATATGTGTATATAAATAATAAGGCATTGCAACCCATTTGCAGGCAAGGGTATTACGTTGCGCTTATGGGTGTCAACAAACTAGCGAATCCACATGGAAATCTATTCTAATAGATTTAGAACTTAGTATGTCTAGTTTTATAGACTGGTAGAAGTAGATGATAGAAACATTGTTGAAAAGAATAGTTATGCAACAGGGGGGAAAACATGGTTTAAGGGAAATAATGAGACGAAATTTTGGGAATAACTTATGGAAAGTGGTATGCATGAGGGGTTTTGGTCATGTTTGCATACATTCAAACAATATGTAACATATAATGCTTCTTAATGTTTCAAAGAAAATGTTTCTGATATTCTCTTGGATCTTAGGATGGAGGGAAGAAAGGGATAGCAAAAACAGGGAAGAAGACAAATCAATTATCCTACAACAGTGTTGAAAGAAAAATAAAATTGAGCGATGTCTGAAAGGAGGACATTGTGACAACTGTGTGTATATTATTTTCCATTGATCAACAATATTTACAGAATGAAATTATTATGGAAAAAATGATGCATACTTTATTTCTTATAATTATAAAAAACAAAACAACAAAAATTAAAAAATCAACAAACCAGAGTAAAAAGAAAACAGTAAAACAAAACACTATATACAACAGTCATTGTTTTACAAGCATTTAATGATCAAGCTAGTTCCACATAATGTTTCAAGTGGGAACAATTAGTACTTTAAGAGAACAACTGCTCTTCCAAATACTTTAGGAGGTATGGGTTTGCACCTAGGATAAAAGTGATTTTGAAAGGACCTAGCCATAGTTTTTGGAACTTAGAGTGTATTCCTCTCTCAGCATGGGTTGAGTCCCATAGTAAGACTTTCTCATCAATATTGAATTCAACAAATTTTTCTCATCTGTTAAAACACTTTTTCACAGTTTGTTTCCTTCTTTTTATGTTCTCCAAGGAAAAATTAATTTGTTCTTTTAGGGCCAATATTGCATTTATCCTTTGGGGAACATTGAAAGAATGTAATTCTTTGATCTGTAACATCATCCATGAGGAGGAAATCTCCAACTCAATAGGAAGAATAGCCACTTGTCCATATACGATATGAAAAGGAGTAAATCATGTTCTTTCTTTGGTGGTTGTGCGATCTTCCCAGAGAGCGTAAGTGAGAAGTGTATTCCACTAGCAAGGTTTATCTTCTATGATCCTCTTCATGATCATAACCAGATTCTTGTTAGTGGACTCGGCTTGCCCATTTCTCTGAGGGTAATAATAAAATGAAGTGAAATTTTTGACCCCTAACATAGCCATAAATTGAGTGAATTTTGCAGAAATGAAGGTTGTTGGGCCATTGTCTGTAATGATCTCTAATGGAATTCCAAATATGGAAAATATATTAGTTTCTAGGAAAAAAAAATCATTCTCATCTTTTTCGTGCCTAAGAGGGATAGCCTCAGTCCACTTAGTAAAGTAATCAGTGGCTGTCAAAATAAAGATATTCCCTATAGAAGATGAAGGATTGATAGGACCAATAAATTCTAGGCCCAATTTAGAAAAAGGGAAATCCAAGAGGATGGGTTGTAAGGGCATGGAAGAAAGGCATTCTTTCCCAGTGAATTTTTTGTACTTGTCACAAGATCATGCAAATTTATAAGAATCTTGAAATATTGAAGGCCAATAGTAACCATTTATTATGATTTTAAATGCAGTAGCTTTAGCAGAAAAATGTCCACCAATGTGAATGACAGAAACTAATGATCCATGAATTTCATGTAACAATTTATGTGCTTCTTCATCATTCACACATCGAAGTAATAAACCATAAGCACATCTTCTAAACAAAAAGTATCCTAAAATGATATACTTGGAATCTCCTAGGTGGAGTCTCCTTCTCTCATGAGGATCCATCTCATCCAAACACTTTTGATACTGCAAATAATACACTATATTTTTTTACCGAGGATGTTTGGATATAGAAAGATTTTGATCCTCAATATAAAACAAAGTTGAAAGAGAATTATCTTGATCATCAAGTTCTTCACTTGGTTCAGGGTGTTGAGCTAAGTGAAGGGATAAGTCTCATCCCTTGATCATCTATGAAGTCATGATCGTTAAAGCATGCTCCTAAATTTTGGCAAGCCAATGTGAAATTTTTCCTAAAAGATAAGTTTGTGAAAGTAGAAACTTGATAGTGGCCAAAGGGACTTTTACCTGCGTATATTTTCTTAAAACAAAATGGCGAAATGTTTTATATCCTTAACAAGAGCAAAAGCATGTTTCTTAATATAAGTGTATTTGATTTCATCATCTAATAAACTCTGGATCATGTAAGCTACAGGTTTTTCCTTGTTTTGGTCATCACTTTGTAAGAGGATAGCATAAATCACTTCCTCGGTGGAATTCGTATATATGATAAAATCTTTCTCAAAATTTGGTTTCTCCAAAACCGGTGTAGAACTGATTGCTTTCTTAATCCTAAGGAAATCATTTTCGACGTCATCTATCCAATAAAAACAATGATATTTCTTCGGAAGATTATGAATTGGTTTAACCATGACAACAAAATCAGGAACAAACCTATGGACAAAATTAATAATGCCCAAGAAAGTTTGAACTTATTTCTTGGAAGTGGGGAAAGGAAGGTTTAGAATCGCAGTAATCCTTTTGAGATCAATGCTTATTCCTGAATAATAAACAATATGACCAAGGAGCTTGCCGTTCGTGACACCAAAAATAGATCTGGAAGGATTTAAATAAATGCCAAGTTTTCTGCAATGCATGAGAACTTTTCTAAGATGACCAAAATGGTCCAACCAGTTCATATAATAAATAGGCAAATGATCAATATAAACTTGGATAATTTTATCGATCAGATCATCAAAATATATTTGCATATCTCTTTGAAAAGTGGCACCTAAATTATACAATCCAAAAGGCATTCTCTCATAAGAAAATGTTCTCCAATGTGTAGTAAAAGTGGTTTATACCTATCAGTCCTTTTTACCTTGATTTGATTATACAAAGAAAATCCATCAAGTAAGGACATCATTTGTGACCCTGCAACCTATTGTAAAATCATTTCCATATTAGGGAGAGGAAAATGGTATTTGACACTCGCTCTATTCAATGCACAAAAATAGACACATAATCTCATCTGATCAGTAATCTTCTGAACAAGGACCAGATTTGAAACCCACTCAGAATACTTAACTGGAAAGATTACACCAGTTTTCAATAATTTTTCCAATTCTTACCTAATAGTAGCTTCGAGCACAGGGTTAATAGCTATTTATTTTTGTCTAACTAGTTTTACCCCTTCCTTGATAGGAATGTCATGTTGTATGAGAGTAGGAGAAAAACCACGAATTTTCTCTTATGACCATGTAAAAACATCTTGAAATTCACAGAGTAGCTAAGTGAATTTGTCTTTTTCTTCATCGGAACATTGGGAACCTAGTTTAATGATATTTGAAGATTCGAGTGTTCCAATATTAAAGGAAATGGTATCACCAACTTTCCTTTTCAACTCTTGTTACTTATGTGTTTCTTTGTTTCCTACATCACTTGACGAAAATGAACTTTCAAGAGGAGTAAAGCCTTTAGGAAATTTTTCATCCTCAATAGATATGATTTCCTTGGGCTTAAACAGTTCATTTTGTATGAAAGCGCAAATGCCTTCATCACTCGGGAACACATGCCATGATTCCATTTTATCAGGGATGTGTGGACGATATAGAGATTCGAATGTACAATCATGTCTTTGAGGAAAAATCTATTGGGTAGGGGACACTTTAAACACATCTAGCCTATCATCCATTGAATTGAGTTCCCTCTTAACATGAGTGATTTTAAATGATAATAGGTTTGAAATGAGCATCCAAACAACATGGGTATAACGTTTAAGAAACTCATTTTTAGGTGAATAAATCTTACATACAAGATTCACAACATGTTTGGAATCACCAAAAAATGTAAGGTGGCTAGAACCGAGGGTATATGCATTTTCGATGCCTAACAATAAGGCCTCAAAATCGGTGATGTTTTTCGTGCAAGAAAATTCTAACCTATAAGAGAAATTGTGGATTTTACATATAGGAGAATATAGAATAAAGTCGGCTCCATTACCTTCGTTTGAGCATGATCCATCAAAATGCATGTGCCACATTCCATCATCAATATCAATTGGTTCAAGCATAGTGTCACCCTCATTAGCAAAGATAGAGTACACTTCTAGATCTTCTTCTAGATAATTCACATCGGGTTGGGGAACGCTCACTATATATGGTGAAATTATTCCTTCCCTCGGGACTATAATTTTATTTCCCTTCCAAGGGCCGGAAAAATGTGTTCCATCAAGTGAAAGATATCCACCCGTTAAGTATTTCCAATATCTTCCTAAAATAATTGAATAGTTTCTCACTGGAATATCAATTACTTATATATTGAGGGTTGTTCTTATTTCAGGATGTGCACACGGAACTAAGGTTACATCACCTATAGTTTACAGTTGCGAGTTGTTGTAAGAGTGCATGCTTCTTCAATTTTTATTAGTGCATGATAATCCAAGCTCCTCCATGATAATTTTAGACATTACACTTGGACCGGAGCCACCATCAATTAGGAAACAATGAGATATTTTATCCATAATTTTTACAGAGATATAAAAAGGGTCATTTTTTACAGGGTTCCTAAAATTATTTACACCTATCTTATTTACAATTGAATCCTCTTTCGACTCTTCAAAAATATTGCCTATTGTAGAAACTTTGCCTTCCATAAAATTCTTGAGATGTTTTTGTTTTTCTGGGACGGAAACCATGTCCAAAAGAGTAGCATCAACCTTTATATTAGCCAATTGGTTAAGGATGTTATATTTAGAAGAGGGAATAGGAGAATTCACTCCTTTATTATTGGAAGTTTTGAAAGCTTTTGTACTAGCACTTTGCGAAGATGAGCTTGGGGTGGAATAAGTATGAGGAGAGTCAAATTTTCCCTTGGCAATGTAAGATTTATTCATGGTATTTATTATCATAACATATTCTGGGTCGACCCAATATAGAACAACAATTGTGGTATTAAGCCTTTTTCCAAATAGCTTATCTCTGGCATTTTTCTTAACTTCGTAAGTACTTTCTTCATGATTTTCCTCACAGAAGTTACACCAACTGTGATACATAATGGCCTTTGATTGGAAAGTATTTTCATTAGTATTCCTAAAAGGCATTGCGGAAGAAGAAGATGCCCCAAGGGAAAGCGAAGAGGCATTTCCCTTTTGTTCATAGGCTATCATCCTATTATTCATATCGTGCATGAGTTGTAGGAGGGAAGACATATTTTTTTGCTTGACCTAGTCTCCTTTAGGAAGACCCATTCTTTCGAGTTTCTCCTCATATTCTAGGAAAGTATGAAGAGTGGAACCAAGATTTTTGATCGCCTTTTCTTCAAGACTATGATGATAAAGAGAAGGTAATCAATTATAATAATGCATGAAAGCAGATTTATTTTGTGGACACATTAATTCAGGGATTTGATTACATAATTTGGCAAAGCGAGGGTTAAATAAAAGACTTAATGGTTTCACCATATTTATAGGAAATGTTGTTGTATTCTATTAACTTCTCAACTTGACTCTTGGACTTTACATAAGTGGACTTGAACCAATAAACCAACTCTTCCCAAGTGAAAATAATTTTCGAAGGGAGATCAAAAAAATCGATTGCATCTTTCCCTTCAAGGGAGTTGACAAATAAACACATGCAAGTGTCATTATCGTTGGCCCCTATGTTATGACAAGCATTATAGAATGATATCATGTGTTTGTTTGTAGTAACAATATTATTTCCCGAAAACCTATGTAAATGCTCCTTGAACTTTGGTAATGGGTGGGTGGTAGGTGTCAGATTCAAGGGAGAAGATACGTGCCATGGGGTGGTCGTAGCATATTCCTCGAATTGGAAAAGACCATATTTATTTATAACTTTAGTAGGATTGGTAGTGGACTGAATAGGGACTTGATGACTGTATATAGTACCAATTATTGATGAAGCATAAGGTTGTGAGGAGGAAGCACCTCTAGTTCCACTAGCACCACGCAGATGTCATATTGAAGGTGATAGGTATGGGTGATAAAGGTGAATTGGCAGAGTCAGATAAGGTGCACCTTAGAGAAATTTTTTGGTTTGATAACACAATTTTCCTCCTTCCAATTTCCAAAATAGGAGTAGCTTCGAGGGACAACCCTCTTCTCCTTCAAGAGATGTAAGGATTTGAGGTCATAAAAAAGAAAACCAAGGATTTAGGAAAAGGGAGGCTATTGTTGATTTATGGGCTACCTTTTCCTAGCTTCCCAACGTTCACATATACTTATGCCCCTTTCAATTACTTCCCAAGAGTGATCAAGTTCATCAGGAGTACTAGAAGTTCCTAAAATAGTGTTGAATAAGGTCAAGGCAATGCTAGTTTGATCATCAAGACCATTTCCAATATTGGGTTGTCTTGTAACATGTATTATCATGGAAAAACGAATCAAGAAGTATTTACGCAAAATAGAAAAATTGGAAGATAATCATGAATACAATCAAGCAGAGAGATATGGAAGATCTCCCCAGTATGGTCTCCAAATAAATGTTGAGGAAAAGCTATAGGAAATCTTACTCAAGAATTTTCAGATCTTGTCATGCTAGGACAAGACAGTTGGGAATGTCACCCGGGGTTTATAGCCTAAAAAACAATCGCTTAATTCACATGTATTAAGTACAAGGGAGAAAATTTGGTCTTTATATATTATATATAATAGTGAAAAAGAAATAAACTTAAAAAAAAGTTACGTGAATGTGTACAAAAATTACATGAATGTGTACATGGAGATAAAAGCAAAGGAGTGAACCATATCATGAAAACACATGTATGATATTGAAATAATAATCTGATTTTTATATTTATTTCATTATGAGATACACAATTGAGTTCTCTTTTCAAACCCCTGCGAAGATCGGGACCAAAGTCATATTTAGAAGCCTTCGACGGGAACCATACAAAAAGACTCTGACAACAAAAATAAAACTGAAGCTAAATATTTGGATCATCTTGCCACAAAATGTTGTTACTTCACTCTGCAAGATATTCTTTATTAGCCATGAAATTGAATTCATAAACAAACAAGAATACACAGACTACCAAAGATAAATCATACACCTTTAAAATAAGATGATGAAATATGTGATTCAGTTTTTGAATCATGTTGCCTTTAATAAGACCCTGCTATCATCAAGAGGGTTAAGCCTTCTAGTAAACTCGAAATGAATGAAAATTGAAAGCATCTCACTAGTATAGAGAAAACCTTATGGTTTTAGTTCTCCTTCTATTCTCTCCCCCTTTGTCTCTTCATATCATTGAGCTTTTAGTCCTTCTCAATAAGTAATGGTAGTTCAACTACCTTTCCTTAGTTAATCCAAGTTAGCTTAACTAATTAGTTGAGACAAATAATAATAGTATATATATATAAGGGTCTAATTAAATAATAACTAAATAGGTGGGACCCCTTGTGACTCCCAATTATTTATTTTAATAATCATCAAACATGAAACATAAAACTAAATCGTTTGATTCAAATATCCTCCTTGTAACTCCTGTGCCCATATTTATAATCAAATATTTACATATCATAAAAATATAGTATGACCATATCCAAAAATAGAATTATATCCATGTTTTCCAAAAAAATTGCCTAAATATATGCTTGTTGTCCGAAATATTGTCAAATTGAAAGGACTATCTTCAACATAAAAAGTCAAGATTTAAACATCATCAAAAACTGTATTTACTGTGAGAGGAATTTGGCCTCTCTTCACTATTGTCCCCTTTTGATTTTTTTGTGGAAGCCTTAAGGTAATTGGAACCTTGATGTTGAAATGCACTGATAACATGAGAACAATCATATTTAATATGAAGGTGGGAGGACACAGATTCAGAGGACTCTTTGGATGATTTGGAGGCAATGGCCACCCCTTTTCCTTTATCATGCACAGGCTTGGGAACATCATTTTTTAACCTCTTACTAGCATGAGATGACTGCACCGGTGAGACACCATGATCATCTTGGGAAATTTGATTCTTTGGTGGTGGAAGAGAGGGTAATGGCAAGGAAGAAGTATGCCAACCGTGGTGATGAATAGTAGGCTGGTGGACAATCTCTTACTAACCATCATTGGAAGGCAGTTCTGGTTGTATTGATAGATGAGGAGGGACTCAGATACTAGAAAATTTTTGTTGTGCTTGGAAGGGAGGTATTTTAGGTCAGGGATGGAGGATCCAATGATGATCTAGGTTGAAGAACCCATCTTGAAAAATATGATTCTATTCTTTTGGATCGACATCAAAATGTACGGAAAACCGAGATATTATATGACTTCTTTTCCAATTTCCTCTGCCACTTTTGCCTCTGCTAAATAAATTCATCCTAAAGAAATGTTCCAATTTGTTATGAAAACTCTTGACGGTCCATGAATTATTACCCTACCTAAATAAAATCAAAGGTTGGCTCTATCATTCACAACAGAAGCACATGGAATCTATCCATTCATCATACTACTCAAATCAATAATTAATTGCTATTGAACAATGAATGATAGGGATATTGGGAATATGAGGGGATTATAATGAGAGAAAAGCGGTAGAATGGACAGGAACGACCAACAAATAGTATTCAAGAAAACACATATGAAACTTCCATAAAATCAATATTTCCATTTCCAAATTTCAAACGCTAGTCACTTCCTTTTCCTTTTTATTACTTATTTTAAAATGAAATTCATAATAATAGAACAGGGAATTAAAATGAACTTGGGAATATGGTGGGATTGTAAGGAGTGAAAAGTGGTATAATGAATGGGAAATGAGAGGGATATTGTTCCATTATATAAAATAACATTTTTTCTTTCAAATGCCATACCCTCAATTTCCCAAAAAAAAAACAATTAACTATAGGCAATCTCAAGGTTTAAGAAACAACAACTTTCATATCAAACCCAAAGCAGAACTCCATCATTGTCAAACTCAACCATTTAATTTCCACCTTTTCTTCATACATGTTTGATCAAACAACGATAAAATTTATAGACAAACTGTTCATAATTCCAACTAACAACGACCATATCTAGATCGCTTAGAACAGACATGGGGAGGCCGAGGAAATGAACATGCCATTGACCTTAATCATTTATATCAAACTACTTTTAATTGTTTCACAATGGACTGGGCTCGATACCTTCTATTTATTAGTTGGTTACCATTTCTTTTTGTCAAAAATCAAATGACTCCAAATGTCACCAAGCTAAAACCATTATAGCCAATTTCTTGCCACTGTACAATTTTATTTCTTTTGTGGAGTTCCTTTTATATGATAGACTATCAACAAAATCATTCCATCAATTAAAACCAGAAGACATCAAGCACACAATGGAGTGTAACATAAGCCAAAAACTCTTCAACATACGAGCCTAGTATCACAACTTTCAGTGATTTCTATGTGACGGGATGGGTTTGAAATCTTGGTGCTCTTTTATTTATTCACTATACAACCTTCGAAATCGACCAAAACCCCCATAGGTAGTCAACCAACGAACCAAGATTCAATGCAAGTAACAAATATCTCTATTGTTGGGTCAACACATAACCATTTCAAAACCCAAGTTCGAGTTTACAATAGTCACGAAAAGGAAGAACAGGGTCTAAATGGTCAGGTGGGTGAGACAATTCTGCAAGTGGGGTTTCTAAAATGAAACCAAAACCTCCATCATTTTTACAACAAAATTTGACAAAGTTGCTTCCAAGGTGGTTGCAAGGAAAAAACATGACTTTGCATATATTCAAAAACTGTGGATTGGAAACTCGACAGGGCCACAAGCCTCTCATGGATTGAGAAGGAAGTAAGAATAACCACATTAAAGAACCCAGAACCCAACTGTCTCTTTTTGTTTACCATAAAACCCTCCAAGATTCTACCATGAGAAATGGTTGGAAACTAAACAAATTTTCCATAAATTCTATCAACAAAAAGGAGAAATAATAACCAGTCGTCCACCTCAGGCACAAACATAACCAAATAACCTCAACATGAAGGAGCATTAAACAAATTCAAACTTGCAATATTCAAAACACCAACCAATATCATTTGCACAGATAGAGCATACATTCAACCATTGTATCTTTCAGAAAGAAAACACTCGATATGAAAATTCTAAGAGCCAACATAGATATTATATCGAGAGAGCGGTTACAATGATGAATGGAAGGGAGAGAGTCACCATACCTATGAGGAAAGCGTCAAAAAAACCAAATACCACCACTATTCTCCCAACGACTGAGCGAAATGGAGGAAAACTAACCAGAGAAACCAAAAATGTGTCACAAAGTGAGGGTGGTGAGTTCAAGGTGGGGTAAGAATGACATGCAGTAAATGCATGTTGCTTCTCCACCCTCTCATTAATTGATATCAACCATAGATAGGATGGAGTGCATCCAATCCTTCATTAAAGGCATTAATCAACCATATTCAAATCCAACATGTCACTTCAAATTTTCCAATTTTAAATGAAAACACCCCTACACCATAGTTTTTATACCAAAACCATAACATAATATGTCCCATATCCACTTCTAACAAGTTCCAATTTTCAAAGATCAAATTGACCTCAAAACAATTGCATAAACCATAACTATTGTCCACCAAACATAACCAATACCATGAACACAATATGCCATGAATGCAATATGTCATAACCAATGTGTGTGTGAGTTGAAGTTCGAATTTTAACCATATTCCAAAGTAGATATATAGAAATTAGAACCAAAGTGCTTGTCACTTCAAACTTTCTTTTGTCTTTTAAATTTCCATCCCTTATCATCATTGGTTGCATGTGAAAACTTGTTCGAACTCCTGTGTTTTTCTCAAACTATAAAATTGTTTCGTAAATTTGTCATGAGCGCAATTTAGAGAAGCATTTTTTTCTCACCATGATTTAAACAAGGGGGTCCCACCTATCTAGTATATTATTAATATATATGTATATAAATAATAATGCATTGCAACCCATTTGTAGGAAGGGGTATTACGTTGCGCTTCTGGGTGTCAACAGTTAGGATTCTCCTCACTCCCTATATTCAATTTCCACAACTTCAGAGGCTAAGTATATGAATTGTTGGTATCACCCGATAGGGTATCCTTAACTTCTCTTGTTCCTATGGATTCTTTAAAGGTTAAATGGATAATTTATTCTAAGTCTTGATTGTCTTTAGGGTCCTTGTCAACCTTGATGTAAGCCATGGTTATTCTTGCAGGATATGGATAAAAAATATACTGAAGGAGATGTTCATGATTAGAAGATACTATAAGAGGAAATTTAAGCTTGAATTCATTACTAAACAACATTTTCTTAATTTGTTGCAATACAACTATGATTTTTGAAGAATGACCAGAAAAAGAGAAACAATGGAATAATTGACATTGTAACACCTTCCAACATACAGTTTGTCTTCTAGTCTCCTCATGCACATACCAAGCTTTTGGAACCATTCTCAGAGAATGAAATAATTGGTGTACCCATAACTGAGATGGAAATTGTGCAGCTTTCCATACCTTAATACAATTCTCAATGTGCTTAATAATATTAGATAGACCATCATATACCTCCAAGGATAACATCTGACTCTTGTTCCTCCGATATTTACTCAACTTCTCAACTTGTGCTAGCAGAAGAAAATGGTGTTGTATAGCGAGCTTGGATTCATCCCAAGAAGAAATACTTCCTTTATCAGTGGTTGGACACCTAGCTGGGGAAGACTTCAAAGATAAGTCAAATGTTGAGACTCTCTATTCTACCGCAACCTTATCCTGCATGTCAATGAGAAAACTATGTAGATTTGATGTGTAATCATATGCTAGATAATATCTTATCTCCTTTCCAATCCATCTTATTGATTTGACATTTGTACAACGTTTGGAAAAATTATCATACTGACCTTGTTTCCAATCATGTAATGTTTCTTCGGAGTCTTTATCCATTGAATGGACATTTCTCTATTAAATAATCGATCCATTAGCAGTGGTATTGATATAATCAACATGTTTCCCTACAGTCAGAGTGTATAGCTAATCAAGAACATCATACTCCATATTTTCATGCACTAGTTCAGTGTACCTTGGACCTTGATAAGGATCTAGTGGTTGAGTGACCTTCATGCTATCATACTCAAAAGTCACAGTTTCCTTCTTAAGAATAATAACAACTTAGTTTTCATAAGCCCAATCAATGCCTAACAGAGTTGGATATGGGTCCTCCTCCCCCATTATTTCAATGACTTCAAAATCAGTTACTGTTTTGAATCCTACCATGTCTACTTCAACGTTTTGCATCCTTCCTACATGATGAATGTAGTATTGATTCATCATTTGTAACTAGATAGGGGAATATACTAGCTTGGTATTTCCCATTGCTTCCCAATTCTTCTTTGGAAATATGTTGACATCATACCCTAAATCCTACATAACTTCCCTAATCACATAATCATTGATATGAGCATTCAACTTGAACTCTCTTCCAGTTCTTCTTTTCCTCCTCTGAACTCTACATTCATTCCCTTCTTGAAGGTTAGAGGAAATTATTTCCTTTGGGTTTCCTTCATCTCCCAAGGCCACTTTGATTGTGTTCCACAACTTCTTAGTGAGTTGTTCGTCATCCAAAATATCAGAAAATAGCTAAATCCAAATATGAATATCCTTTTGTGACTTACCCGAGGATTACATATGAGCAACTAACTCTCTCAATACCCTTGGTTGATGGGGATTCAAATTTAAACTCATTTCCAAAATTGCAAGTGTTGAATGGATAGGAATTTTTCTGAACATTTCTACTACATTCCTAAATAATTCCTTCTTCCTTACACAATCATACTTGGTGTTTTCTGGTGTAGCCTTTTGAATTTTTATTTGATGTGGGATTTTTGCATCCGCACCAATATTTACTCCTCCTCTAGTGATGATATTAATATTAGGCCCATCTCTTTCATTCATATCTCTAGGTTCATAATTTATCAAATTTTATCCTCTTTCTCTGTCATGATCTTCCCATTTAGAAATTAGGTACGGACAATCTTCAGTAGCATGAGTGTTATTCCTACAGTGTGCACACCATGTTATTCTTGGGAGTGGAAAATATCTTTCCAGGTGCTCTTTCTCATCGCAAGTATAAAAATGAACTGGCCCTCTTCTACCAGTTCATCCACCTCCTCCTTTATGACCTCCTCTAGGTCCTTGAGTTCCTTCATTGACCCTGAATGAAGATTGGTCCAATCTCTCTAGAAGAGCATCTAGAGCACGAAAATGATTCAAAGTATGAGTAGGAGACCCACAAAATTTGTAGTATACTATATTCGGGGTAGGGGTATACTTATGGAGAATAGGTTAGTGTCCTTGGGAATTCCCATGACTTATGCAGATCTTACAATACTCAATACTATGGTCTCCTTGATTATTTAGAAAGGCATGGTATTGAATAGGCCCATCAAATGGAGTTGTAATGTTAATTTGTGCAACTCATTTTCCTAGTACCATTGGAAAAAGAGCCATTGGTGTATTAGAGGGACCTATACCCCTCATTCTCGGACATTCATTTTTTACATGACCTTCCATGTAATAGCTCATACACCAAACTTGCAATCGACCTACTTTGGGAAGGGTCAACTCTTTAATTTTCTAAGTTAACATAGAGATTTGGCCTTGAAGTTGTGTGATATTAACATCTTCCAGAGGCCTCATGACTCTTAAGCTCCCCAGATAACCTACCATAGCATCAATATTCATGGCTTTCTCCAATAATTCTCCCAGAGTATTTATCCTTTGTTGAGTTAAATGGATATGAATCAAAGGTAACAACCCCTAAATAAACCACTCTCTCTTGTGATCCTCATCGATAGGGTTTGTTGATTTCCCTATTACATCCTTAAATATCTGGTTGTATTCCCAAGCGAACTCACAATATCTCTACTTTATCTCTTACAACTCAGAGAGAGCTTGTTTCTATGACTCTGGTAACCATAATTCTCCTATAAATCTATGCTTCAACTGAGCGAGCGTGAAGGATTGCCCCTAATATCTAGGCTCAATTTTCTTCATGTAATGTCTAAGAACTTGACCTCTCATGGTATTATGGAACTCAACTAACTTATTCACATACTTCACAAAGATACCAGTGTTTCTGAACATCCTCATCCCCTTTACGCCAAAATTTAGGGTATCGGGTGAGAGATCCTGCATGTTGATTCACCATCGAGGGATTTGGAAACCCTATTAAAATGAACCCCTAAGGTCCTGGTTGCGATATAACTAAAAAACTTGGCACACTTCCACTACTACCACTACTATTACTTGTTTAACTCAAAGCGTTAGGAATAATAGGAATTAAAGTAGGGTTTATTGTAGAAATTACCATATATGTAGATGGTGTTTAGGGAATGGGTGATTCATGGTTGGTTCCTTTACCTCCAGAACAAAATTGTTTGTTGTGGGGGGTCTCATTCATTTGAAGTGGTATGTTTATATCCTGATGCAATCCATCTTCTTCCGGTGTTGCACTTTCTAATTCTCCTACAACTTCTTCTACGCTTCTGACTAAGTATTCCTCTTTAGTGGCAACGTCTATCATTACTCTTTCATCTGTCTCTTCTGAAATTCCTCCCTCTTTTCTAATTCCTCTATAACCTTCACCTCTCTCACCAAATATCTCATTTAACCATTGGTTGGACACCCTTCCTTGTGTTTTCATCTCCCACAATATAATTTAAAATATTTTAAATATAATTTACTCTTGAACATATAATATGAACAACAATGAAATGCTTTATAAGATGTTCATTGTTCCTATTGGGAGTTTTTTTGGACTAGCTTAGACTTCCCATTATCAAATCTAGCCACTTCTTACCTGGTAGCACCCAATATTACCTAGTTCTCTCCTTGTCTTCTTCCTCTCCTAGTGTTCCATGCTCTACTACATACTCTTCCTCTTTTCCTAGTCCTTCACTTCTTTGGTCAGTTTTCAAAGATTTCCCCCTTAATGGTCACATTCCATAGCTTGCAACTATGGAGCCCCTCCCAATGGTGACATCATATATTCCTTTGATTTGGCTATCGACAATTTGTACCCTAAATCTTCATAGAAAATTTGAAGACAATCCAATGTATTAAGAAGGACACCTCCTCTTCTATTGAGGCAAGGAAATGATCATTACAAAAGTGCACATTGACTCGTTGGCCCCCCTTTATATCAAGTAAAGGGATTGATTTAATAATGTCACATGCCATTCTACTATGCAGGAAATAACTGAGTTCTTATGTTAACATCACATAAAGTGCAAGTGCCTAAGGGTTTCCATGTCTAATTGACCAAAAGAGGCAAATTTATTTATATCTAGCATGGTTAATTGACAACCAAACTACGACCTTGACAAAAAAAGTTTCATCAACCTTAATTAAAAGAAGGCTTTGGTAAATGTATCCCATGAATTGAGCCAATGCAATCTAGCTTGAATTTGTGCACCCCAAGATTTGCAAGTTTATTTTACCTTCAAAAAAATCTCATCTTAAGCACTATGGCCTAGCTATATTCATTAAAA
>JASDQU010010341.1:117645-129490 GCA_032191745.1 Picea mariana | reverse complement strand
ATATGAAATTACCAATTGATGTAATGATACATTTTAAGAAATCCCCAAAATTATGGTCAAGCTTTAAAACACTACCCCATGAATTACCTTGGTTCAATTAAATTACTCTGTTGCAACTCGCTATAACTCTGCTGCAACTCACTATAACTATGTTGTAACTCTACTACAACACTATGCTGTAACTGTACTTTCTCCTTCGAATTTTGTGCTATTACTCCACTTGTTGTTACTCACTATTACTCTGCTGCAACTCGCTATAACTCTGCTGCAACACTTTCTGTAACTCTGTTGCAACTCACTATAACTATGTTGTAACTGTACTTTCTCCTTCAAATTTTGTGGTGTTATTCCACTTGTTGTTACTCACTATTACTCTGCTACAACTCGCTATAACTCTGTTACAAAACTTTTTGTAACTCTGCTGCAACTGACTATAACTATGTTGTAACTCTGCTGCAACACTATGTTGTAACTATACTTTCTCCTTTAAATTTTGTGTTGTTACTCCACTTGTTGTTACTCACTATTACTCTACTGCAACTTGCTATAACTCTGCTACAACACTTTCTGTAACTCTGCTACAACTCACTATAACTATGTTGTAACTGTGCTACAACACTATGATGTAACTGTACTTTCTCCTTCGAATTTTTTGTTGTTACTCCAAGGAGGCTACAATAAACAAGTTCGAGAAATGGTCTTAAGATATCATCCATAAATCTTATAAGTGTTGTCATAGTATTGTGTAATATAAATTGCATAATGACTCACTCATGCAATCCATGTGTTTTTTTGAAAGTAATATTCCAAATTATTCTTTGTGTATATTGTCATATTGGTATCCTTACTTCTAATACAACTTCATGATAACACATACTTACAATATTTGGTTGATTAGTGCCTTGATTATTTGTAGGGGATATATATATTACAATATTATAATGTAATAGTAATTCCATATTACAATGTAATATGGCATTACCATATTACATTGTAATATGGCATACAATATGGTATACCATATTTCATGTAATTTTTTTTTTAAACCTAAAGTCATCGTCACAATATCGACGCAAGTTCGTCGGAATTTGCCACGAATATTCGTCACATATACAGCATGTGCATCGTAAATTTGGTTTTGAGATATTGCACTTGTCGATATTACCACGGAGTTTCATCGCAAGTTGCGACGGACTTTCGTCGCACGTTCAGCAGTTGCGTCATAAGTTATTGGCTTGGCATAACTTTTCGTCCCAATTGCAACAAAGTTTCGTCGTAATTGCCACATTTCTTCATTGTTATTGCGATGATAGTTAGTCGTAATTGCGACGATGCATAGGGTTAACTGATATTGAAGGTGGTGACACGTGGAGAGGTAATTTCGTCGATGTTTCCACGCACACTTGGATCGTGGATATAGCAACGAAATTATTCTGACGAAAAAAAATCTCGACTTTCGTGGAAATTGCGACAGATAAGTGTGGCAATATCAATGAAAAACCGTCGCAAATTTGCTCATATGTACTAGTGGCATGGGGATCAATTCAAAACTACAACCACATAAGAATACCTCCAGCTCGGTTTCAAGTGCAACTTTCAAGTCGTGGTTGAATGTCAACAAAGCATGGGGAAAACACAATCTTCCCCTTTGAACGACTTCGTAAGTAAAATCGATGGAATTTAATTGTTGATTACTTGTAAAATCTATTCAAAATTGATTTCACCCATAAATGAATGTGTCTTTCTATTTTAAGAAAGAGAGCAACAACAATAATGAGGCCAGTAGTGGGCAGTAGCCCCATGATAGTGGAGTGCAGTCGAATGATGGTGGTGTGTAACCCAACCATGAAAATGGAGTGCATCCCAACGATGTTGGTGTGTATCCCGCCCATGAAGGTGGACTGCAACCCGATGATGGTTGTGTGCAGCCCAACCATAATGGTATTATGGCTATAAAATCAGAAGTATGGATTAATATCATTATTAATATTTACTTGCATATGTTGTACTTATAACTTTTCTTATTAATATTTACTATGCCACTTTAAATTATTTTCTAGTAGATAGATTGGGTATGTATAATTGAGAGTGATGTGGGATGGGGAATGAGCTTCCACCTTCATGTGTTTGGCCATGTTCAGTAGAGAATAAATTGTTCTCGAAACCAAGAGAATATCATTCAGGTATTCCACTTTAGTATTTTGAGAGTCTTGTACATGTCGATATGTATGTTTATTTATTTATTTATTATTCAGTCATATAACCTTTTATTCTCTATTGATTTATTTAAGTCTTTGCAATGGAAATACAACTAACAACTAGCCTACGGTGTGATGTGGTTGTACAAGAAACCCTTGTTAAGCTATGTGGTGAAGTGGATCTTACCGCTACTCTTCTTGAATAAATATGGATGATAGTAGCTATTAAGTTTTGGAAGAAACAATAGGACTACAAAGATGTTGTTTTTTGACACATTTCATGTTTTTCTCATGGGATATCAATAACATTTTTCCCATAGGCTAGTGGGAATATTTGTTTATGCTAAAATTCTTCACATAGGCAAGTGGGAAGAGTTGTAGATGATACAACTCTTCCCACAAGCACGTGGGAAGCGTTTCCATATATACAACTCTTCCCATAGGCTTGTGGGAAAAGTCTCCATGCTAAAACTTTTCCCACAGGCCTGTGGGTAGATTTTCCATGTAGAAACTTTTCCCATGGGCTTGTGGACAGAGTTGTAGCATGGAAACTCTACCAACAAGCCTGTGGGAAGATTTGTAGAATGGAAACTCTACCAACATGCATATGGGAAGAGTCGTCATGCTATATGAAAATTTTTGAGAATTATTTCAATGATTTATGTGACATATTTGTTTTTAGTAGAAACATCTATCAATGCTACTCAAAATATCCCATACGAAAACTTGTAAGTAGTGTTTTGGAAATACTAATCAAAGTATTGTGGGAAAAATTGTAAATATTATTTGGTTATTTGTAATGACTTTGTTGAAGGACAAGGTTAGGGAAATGGTGTTGATATAGTTTTTCTCTGGATATGTGGGGTGTTCACTTCGGACTAAAAGGATATCCAAAATTATTACCTTTTATCTTTTTTTTGTTTTTTTGATCTAATTTCTTATGTATTATTTACTAATAAAATCCACACTATCACAATCGATTGCAATGGAATCTCATTACAAGTAGAAGGGTGACCAACCAGTTGACACTTGTTGCAATTCTTTGCACATTCCATCACATCTTAACATAGTGTCGACTACCATGGTCTAATATAGAGAAAAGTCAACCTACTAGTTTTTGTTCCACCATAATTCCCTCCACTCTCTTTGTCATGTGCCTCCCAAAGGATGACTTATACTTTATGATCTAGAATGCAATAATTTAAAATACTATTTATGGAAATATTATATAGGTTTTCCATGGTGAAATTGTATTTTTCATAGTAGATAACCAATCATATTCATTGTTTATGGTCATACATATTTGGTACAGAACCCAACTTGAGGAACTTTGTGATTTATGTGAAATAATTTTGAGCTGCTTCCACCCAAAATAGATTTAGATGTGGGAATTCATCCAAGGTATCCATAGTTTCCACATATTTTCCCACAGGCCTATGGCCAAAGTTTCCACATCTATGCCCACATTCATATGGGTATGTAGAGTTGTGGCACCTACAACTCTACCCACAGGCTTGTGGGAAGAGTTGCGACATCTCTGCCCACAAGAATGTGGGTAGAGTTTTAACATCTACAACTTTGTCCGCCAACCTATGGAAAGTGTTTCCACATATTTTCCCATGGCCCTATGGGAAGAGTTGCCACATATCTTCCCAGAAGCTTGTGGGTATAGTTTCCACATCTCTTCCCACGGGCCAGTGGGAAGAGTTTCCATGTAGCGAACCTAGATAACTAAATTTGGAGCTATATAGAAGCATGGGCATACATTTCCATTAGGTCAATTTCTATTGTTTTGGTCTCTCAATTTACAAGGTAGACTTTGCCTCTTTTACACAACAACCACTTTTATGTTTGCAAATGAAAATCTAAATATGTAGCTAGGTGTAAAATTATTTAAGACACACTCAAAAATGTGAATCACTCAAATTGCAGGCATGTAAATACCTCGGTGTGAATTTTAGTGAATCTTGGCGTGCATTTCTGCACAAATGAATAAATTACAGTTTAAAAGAAACACAAGTATTTTACTCAATCAAGTATTCCATTTCATCATTTCTAGAGTCTTGTACATGTTGATATGTTTATTTATTTATTTAATTATTATTCATTCATATAACCTTGTATTCTTTGATGATTTATGTAGGTCTTCACAATGAAAATGTAATTAACAACTAGCCTATATGTGATGTGGATGTACAAGCTCCTTCCTATTTGATTTTATGGACATAGGTATTTATTACTCATTTTTCCATTTTAGTTAATGTCTCTACACAGTTTCCAAAGATTCATGTATATTTAAACCCTTTACCAAATTATGGACATAAATGACCCTAGTATACAGTCTTTAGGGTTTACAACAAAGCCATGGTCCTATAACATGTAACTTGTAAATTACCAAAAACATACATGGGCGTGAATTTCCATTAGGTCACTTTCTATTGTTTTGGTCTCTCAATTTACAAGGTAGACTTTGCCTCTTTTACACAACATCCACTTTTATGTTTGCAAATGAAAATATAAATATGTAGACAAGTGTAAAATTATCTAAGACACCCTCATAAACTTGAATCACTCAAATTGTAATCATGTAAAGACTTGGGCATGCATTTTAGTGAATCTTAGCATGCATTTCTACACAAATGCATAAATTATAGTTTAAAAGAAATACAAGTATTTTTCTCAATCAGGTATTCCATTTTAGTCTTTCTAGAGTCTCAGACATGTTGATATGTATGTTTGTTTATTTAATTATTATTCAAGCACATAACCTTGTATGCTTTGATGATTTCTGTAGGTCTTCGCAATGCAAATGCAACTAACAACTAGCCTATGTGTGATGTGATTGTACAAGATCCTACCTCATCGAGCTCATGGACACAACTAGTTAGTGCTATTTTTTCCATTTTAGTTAATGTCTTGACATAGTTTCCAAAGATTCATGTATATTTAAACCCTTTACCAAATTATGGGCACAAATCACTCTAGTCTATAGTCTTTAGGGTCTACAACAAAGCTTCATCCCTGTAACTTGTAACTTACCAAAACCATACATGGGCATTCATTTCCATTAGACCACTTTCTATTGTTTTGGTCTCTCAATCTATAAGGTAGACTTTACCTCTTTTACATAGCATCCAATTTTATGTTTGCAAATGAAAATCTAAATATGTCTAGAAAGGTGTAAAATTACCTAAGACACCCTCAGAAACTTGAATCGCTCAAATTGCAAATGTCTAAAGCCCTGGGCATGCATAGCCTGGTGTACATTTCTACACAAATGAAAAAATTATAGTTTAAAAGAAATGCAAGTATTTTTCTCAATTAGGTATTACATTTTAGTATTTCTAGAGTCTTGTACATGTTGATATGTTTGTTTATTTATTTAATTATTATTCATTCATATAACCTTGTATTCTCAGATGATTTCTACAGGTCTTCGTAATGGAAATGAAACTAACAACTAGTCTATGTGCGAACTGATTGTATAAAATTCTACCTCATCGAGATCATGAACACAAGTATTTAATACTCATTTTTCCATTTTAGTTAGTGTCTGTGCATAGTTGTCAAACATTCATGTGTATTACAACCCTTTACTAAATTTTGGGCACAAATCACCCTTGTATGCATTCTTTAGGGTTTACAATAAATCCACAATCCCGTAACTTGTAAATTAACAACACCATACATGGATTTGTCTTCATAAAGCATGCATTTCTCATCATGCCCCATTTTCTTTCATTTTTATGCATTTTTCCCTTTATGCATTTTTCCCTTTATGCATTTTTTTGCATTTACAAGGCAATTTTAGCCTTGATGCACAACATAGGGTTTTTGGTTTCAAAATGAACAACTAAAGTATGAATATATGTAAAATGGTAAAATCCAAACTCCACAATTCAAACCACTCAATTTGGAGGTCATATGAGTCTTAGGCATGCATTTTACAGTAAGACGTGTTTACCCTCCATTTTACAAAAAGTCTGGAATCTTGGTTTAAGGTAGAAGCCCTGGAACCAAAGGTCTTCGAATAATAGCTAGAAATTGATTTTTTCGCAAGCCATATGGGAGTCCTTTGAATGGGAGTTGTAACAACATTGGAAAATGATTCAAATGTACTAGTGAAATGGGAAATGGATGCCACTTGAGTGTGGTTCCCCATGTTTGAGTGGATGTGGAACCACTTGTGGTACCAATCTTAAATGTTGAGAGGCTTGAGGTTCTTTGATACCTTGGCTAGAATATTTTCATGATGGTATTTTTACCATAAATGTCTCGAATGTGGTTGATATTTCACTTTTGGATGGTCCACGTGAATTCCAATAGAAACAATCGCATGGATGTGCACATATCGCACAAAAAGCCAGATTGTTGAGTCGCTTGGATTTATTAAACACCCACTTTCCATAGTTGTTTTCCTTGTTGTGTTTGGTATATTAATTCCATGAGTATGCATTTGGTGTATTGGAATGATGACTTTTCCAGTGTTCACGTATATATCTCTATTATAAGTTTTTTAGGTGATAATATGTTAAGAACCAAAGACTGAATACAAAAGCACCACAACAGATATAAAAGAATAATAGGAAAAATCTCCTTTATTACTATCAAACCCTTGAGGTAGGGAAACACTATACAATGGATCCTATTATGGAAAGGATCCTCTCCTATTCACTTGCCTCTTCGAGGGGGCATCCTCCTATTGAGCTACTGCTCCGAATACAATAATTCTCTTCATGTCCCATTACATTGCTTGAACCCCTTTATATAGTGCTACCATCACCTAATAACATTCTAGAGGAGGAATCTTCTAGAAGTAGAACCTTCTAAGAAGTCCTCTTACATTTATTATATCTAACTACCCATTTATTATATCTAACTACCATAGTGGGCCTTATTTAATAATATAGTGGACCTAGACCACCTTACATTGAATGGCCTCCACTATTATCACTATGGGCCCTCTGCCCCCCTCCCCCCCACTACCTCTCTAGCTACCTTACTGCATAATAGGAAGGATAAGCCTTATCGTTTACTAGTATTTGTCCTCACATGATCCTATTTGATGCAACTCCAAGACTCTACTCTTAGCTCTTGCAATGAGTGACCTGCACACAAGAAACAAAATACACCTTCCTGAAATTCATTTGTTATAAAAAGAATATAAATTCCAACCAAATCTAATCTACTTTTCTTAAGAAAAAGTATATTTGTCAATGTTTGCAAATAAAGCACAAAGAATTGCACACATTGGAGAGAAAATGTCATATATATATATATGAGAAAGTACAACAAGATGTTTACCTTGAGACCATGCAACACTTTCTTGGCTCCAAGCTCCCAAGACTCCTCCTTAGCCCTCTCTCAAATGTGGATGTACCAACAATCAAATTTGAGGACAACATCAGGAATGTATCTCTAGTTATATTTTGGCAACATAAGGCTATGATGAAATGACTTAGCACTAGCCCATGCCATTGATTTTATCTTCATTTATAGAATATAATGGAGGAGAATTAAAGATAGGTTTAATTCCTAGAACTTAGTGAAAATAAGTCATGCACAAGTTCCAGGGCTCATGATGCCCCATGGCCAACCCTTCTTTCCCTAATCTCTTTGCAATTCATCATATCTAGAAGGTTCCTGGGGAAAATGCTTGTTGCATTAAGGAAACAAGGGTTTAGTCGCTCCATGCAAGAGTACGACAAGCAACCAATCACCCTTTTTCTTAGGGAAAGAGCGATCAAGATAAAAAAGTATCAAACTGACATCAGTAGGTTCTCTATGAGGCCTAAGATGACAAATAGAGGTGTAAAAAAAACCCATTGAAAATTAAATTGTTCTTTATCCTCTTATTTTTTAATGATAAAGTGATCACTATGATAGATAATTCTCTCTTTGTTCTTTAGAGTTTTTTCACTTGTCATCACTACTTTTTAATACTATTTTTCCTATAACTTATGCACACTACAAATTGTTGTTAAGAAATTAGAAATTCAATGATTGAATTAGTTTAGTACCTGCATATTTTCCAAATCCAAGCAATGCACATTATGACTTATGACTTCTAAGAACCCAACTAAAATAAAGTCCTTTTAATATTTGTCCAATTACAACTATTCTAAGAATAGGTGCCATGGATTCTTCTTTGCTACCTTTGTCATGAATTCACCTTTTTCAACTATTCCATTAGCACCTTTAATTAAAAAAAAAAAGACACTTATAATTTGCAAACACGCCATATTAACACACGAGCTTCTGAGCACCGCAATGTCAACTTTTGTAGACTCTACCTCTATGTCTTGAAGATACACATATAAATGGATTTCATTTTCGACTAGATAGGTGCTTTTCAAAATTGCCATTAAACAAAATGCATGTTTCCTCATGTAGTTTCTTTTGCTTAAAGAGGTTGCCCTCCTCATATATCTTCTTGTTTGTATGTTCAAAATTGGCATTAAACAAAATGCACCAATTTTGTTTCCTCGTGTAGTTTCTTTTGCATAAAGAAGTTGCCCTCCTCATATATCTTTTTGTTTGTATGTAAAATTAGGATACACTTATAATTATAACTTCTTTTGCACTACTTACAGTGTTTTTATGGCAAATAAATGACATTTATGAATTTTCTAAATTCTAAATTACAAATCATAAGTAAGCTACCAGACTTGAGTTATGAATTCACAATGCTAATGTGTATCTAAACACTATGCTAAAATTTGGCAACAAAACATTTTTCTTTTTAACTATTTAAACTTAAAAGTGCAGTGACATTGCCACCATGCAACTTTTTTTTTTTCTAGACGAGCGAGCTTGTATATGTAACTAATATTAATGATTCATAATGTTGTTATTTCGATTAATCACATTAGGTCCTCTCACCAAACACTCGGCCGCGTGAGATTACATTGGAGGGTCTAGCCGTTGGCCAGCCGTCATTATCCAAGGTACTCTCTGTGGCCCCATACTCCTGAAAACCGTGGGGAACTAGTCTCATGCGGTACTCCAAATTTACTGTGCTTTCTTAGGACCGAAGAGAAAGGACCCACCGCTAGCCAAGCCATCAATCCAAAACAGAAGAGACAAATAAGAGGAAAATCTAGCTCCCTTCTCGAGGAAGCATGCATTTGAGCGCAGTCACGGATATGAGCTCTTCTGTCTCGAGTACAATAATCCTGCGTTATACTCTTATTACACGGCACTGAAAACTTAACGTACTCCATGGAAGGCCAGGCCACCCTGACGTAATAACAACAATGTGTCATGGCCGACGCGGAACACGATAAAAAAAGTTTCCAATGACTGACGTGGGTCCTTTCGCTGCCATGGCACAATAACAGATATCCTAATTATTTTTGTTTTTTATTATTAAAACATTGCACTACAGAGGCGCAGGGAGACACGACTCTCGGGATTGTAAATTTACAGAACATGCATAGATTCGTGTGCAGCCAGTGGCTTATGATTTACGATATTACTGTCGAACTCTGATAGCTTTCATTTTGTTATGCATTATATGAATTCCCGGGAGCTTCAGCGATGTGATTTATGATATTACTGCCGAAATCTGATCAGCTTTCATTTAGTTATGCATTATATGAGTTCCTGGGAACTTCACCGATGCTGTTGTATATGTCGCCTGAAAAATACTGTCACCCATATATATGTTTAAACGTTTCGGATTGAATATAATCAATAGAGATTCACTACCATGAACAAACAACCCCAAAAGTCTCAATAATAGTATCTGCTGTTCTGTCAGAGAACGTGAATTAGAAATCCGCACAGGCAGCCAATGTTAATAAAATTAGGTTTTCTGTCTATTGAGTCTGCAGAAATAAAAGACTGGTAGTTGAGAACCCCAAAATTGATAACTGATAACTACTAAGCAGATATAGATATGGATCGATTGCTATGCATCTTTATTCCTTTATTCGTTCATCTTCTTTGTCGGTCTTTGTCATCTGCGCATTTGTGACAGTTGCTTTAGAAAAAAAGCCATAGAACTGTGTCGTACGGTTGCATCTTACTCCAATTTACGAGGGAAAATGCGATAACATGGGAGTGGATAATATTATTTAAACTGGCAAACTTCTACGAATCTATTAGTTTCTATGTAAAAACGTTACTGGCTACTTAATGAGTAGGGATGGAATTGGATGGTCAAATTGCTCACACGTTGCCAGCCAAATATGGTTAAAATTTCTGTGTAACCCTCAAAATTCTGGGTTGAAAAGGGTAGAATGGCTATTATAATAGATGAAACCCTTAAATTTGACTGGCTTCTCACTTTTGAAATTCCAACCCTGGTAGGGGAATGCATATAAAATTATTGCAATGAAACGTGTCCCTACATACGGTACATTGACAAATATACTTTTTATAACTTAAAAGTACAACTACAAATCTAGAAGCATATGACACTAGTGAATGTGTACCCTTTTATGTCTTCTCAGTTGATACCAGTTATTCTTATTAATCCTTGTTGTAGGCATAGAGGGACTATAGAGATGGATAAATCGTTGACCTAGTATTAGTTTTTCCTTTGACCACAAATATTTCCATATTATCTATTGTTGAAACCAAAGCACTAAACCATCGATTTTTATATAAAAAAAAGTACCATATTTGTCATTATCTGATTGGACAAGGGATTGGAGGTCTTATTGCGGACTTCGCTATTTCCAATGCTATATATGTTGGCATATCCAAAGTATTTGATCGTATATGGTCTTTTTGAATCATATATTTTGTTATGCATTCGTCGAAGGTGGATTAATGCTAGCATTAATCCGAATGTTTGGTTTAGCATTTTATGCTAGGAAATTTATGGCAATGTTTGATTTGCTGGCATATCCAAAGTTTGGCTGTGTTCGAATTATATATAAAAAAAAAATACCATATTTGTCATGATCTGATTGGACAAGGGATTGGAGGTTTTATTGTCAGCTTCGCTATTCCCAATGTTATATATGTTGGCATATCCAAAGTATTTGATCGTATATGGTCTTTTTGAATCATATATTTTGTTATGCATTCGTCAAAGGTGGATTAATGCTAGCATTAATCCGAATGTTTGGTTTACCATTTTATGCTAGGTAAATTTATGGCAGTGTTTGATTTGCTAGCATATCCAAAGTTTGGCCTTCCTNATATGTTGGCATATCCAAATTATTTGATCGTATATGGTCTTTTTGAATCATATATTTTGTTATGCATTCGTCAAAGGTGGATTAATGCTAGCATTAATCCGAATGTTTGGTTTACCATTTTATGCTAGGTAAATTTATGGCAGTGTTTGATTTGCTAGCATATCCAAAGTTTGGCCTTCCAATACATTCTCTAGTGTTCAAATTATATATATAAAAAATACCATATTTGTCATGATCTGATTGGACAAGGGATTGGAGGTCTTATTTCCGACTTCGCTATTCCCAATGTTATATATGTTGGCATATCCAAAGTATTTGATCGTATATGGTATTTTTTAATCATATATTTTGTTATGCATTCATCGAAGGTGGATTAATGCTAGCATTAATTCGAATGTTTGGTTTACCATTTTATGTTAGGTAAATTTATGGTAGAGTTTGATTTGCTGGAATATCCAAAGTTTGGTCTTCCAATACATTCTCTGGTGTTCGAAT
>JASDQU010010341.1:101443-117624 GCA_032191745.1 Picea mariana | reverse complement strand
TATATATATATATATATATAATACCATATTTGTCATTATCTAATTGGACAAGGGATTGGATGTCTTATTGTCGGCTTCGCTATTCCCAATGTTATATATGTTGGCATATCCAAAGTATTTGATTGTATATGGTCTTTTTTAATCATATATTTTGTTATGCATTCGTCCAAGGTGGATTAATGCTAGCATTAATCCGAATGTTTGGTTTAGCATTTTATGCTAGGTAAAATTATGGAAATGTTTGATATCTTGCGATATCCAAAGTTTGGCCTTCCAATACATTCTATGTTGTTAGAACTATTGTTACAAAAATATATAATAATTTTTTGGGGATACGTTAGAGACCTGCTGCATTGCATTTTTTTCTTAAATGTTTACAGAGCATTTCTGATAGACTTAAATGTTCACCGAACAGGCTTGGTAGCGTATGATGTTTACTTAACAGGCTTGTTACAATACATTTTTTTTCGTTTTTTTAAATTTATATGCTTCAACAACATTGTTGGTTCACTGGTTCATGCTTGTTTTTTGCATTTCCATTGATTTCTTATTTGCATGTTGTTGTTGTTTTTGCTTGCCTGTTCGTGTTGTTGCATTTTTCACGTTTGGGTTTCTGCAATCGTGATTGGAACTACGTCATTCATGGTGGAGTGGTTGTTGCTTGCTTATTTCTTCGCTCTATGTCGTTTATTGTTGTTTGATTTGACTTTGCAGGGTTTTGTTCCTACACCTGTAGTTGGGCTTTTTGGTGCTTCTTAATTGGGTTGTTATTTGGTGCTTGTTCTTGTTTTCCTAGGGTTTGCAATGTTGGGATGTTGCATCTACAATTTGATCTCTTGTTACATTTTTTTGGAGTGGAGTCTGCATAGAATACTATTAGGATTAAAGAACGCACTAAAAAATTGCAGTCGATGTAAATTACATCAATTAAACATCGAACCAGACTTTGTCGGCCTCAAACTATATTTCATAGCTGGCGATGTTTTTTCCATGGATTATGTGTTACTATGGTTTCATAGTTATGAGAGTAGGTTTTGGTGTGTGGGCGATATAGTTGTTCTCTCTCTTTTATTTTTTCTCTTGTAAACTGCGTTTCTGGCTCTATAGTTTCTCGCATTTCTGTGGTCATTTCAACCGGCCATCATTTGGTTGCATATTTAGCCATTTTTATGGACGCAGCTTCGCGGATAGGTTCTATCGAACTATGATAGGTCGTGTTCGGTGTATACATCTTTTACCCATAACTTTTGTTCTCTAGAATTCGACCGAGCACTTCTCGAACTCGCAACCGTGCCTCTGCCTGCAATGAGTTTGTCTATTCTACCCAACTTTCCATACTTGGTCTACTTTTCAAAGTTTAGCGGGTTGATGATTTTGTGGGTTCAGAAAATTGAAAACCATTTGTCGGTCCCCTCCATTCTCGCTACCTTCTGTCCTTCCCAATAGATATTAATTATTCTTTCAAAAGTCAGAACCGACCAGACAGGTTCAAAAATATGGGCTTTAATAACTGGAAAGCTCGAGGACATCTCCCATTAAAATGAATAGACAAACGAATATTATGGAATTTGGTAATTTCTTTTGCCTGCATTTTTGAATTTGCAAAAATAATTTTTTTATTTTTTTTTGTTTGTGCTCTTTTAGTTTTCTTAAAAGCTTCAACATAGTCCACGAACGTGTCACCCACAGAGGCCTTGACATCATGTCCTTCTTTAATATTGTGCATATCTTAGATGTCAAATTTGAGAATCTCCTCGGATATGAAAATTTTAATACGTGGTATTAGTCATTATTCAGCGTACATATTCGGAAAGATTGGCATTAATAAGCGAAAATATCGAGAACATCTGTCATTAAAATGAATTAACACAAAATCTATGGAAGATCATCCAACATTACTTTAAATACTTATTGCTATTTCTCTCTGTCATCGAAGAGTTGCGCTTTAGGGTGCCTTCGTTCTAATGTTCCTGGTCATGGACATGTAAGAAAACTTAGAGATACGATTGAGGCCCAGATGAAAGAAGAGAGACTAGTTTTATGTGACGTGAGATTTGAGTAAAAAGAAAACTCTATTATAGAAGAGAAGCTCAGAGAGGTGGAAAAAAAAAGAACAGGTATGTTCTGGTTGGTGTTCTCTCTGTGTTTGATGCTTTGGTTGGTTGAAAAGGCCGCCTGGAGATTTGTTTGTTGAGATTCTTTGTTTTCTTGCTGGGAGTTGTAATGGATTTTTAGGTCACATGAAAAATAGTTCTCCGTTGAAGTGTATAGCTTCTTCCAACAATACAGATTTGGCAACTATATCAAATTCTGCAGATCCCACAAGAATTTATCTTCCTCCGGGGCGGCGCATTTATAACGGCTTGCAAAATGACCCATCATGTTCGTAAATGACGTGAAATATTACTCCATTTGTGAATGTAACCAGAGACAGGTAACATAAACTGTATGGGTGGATAAAACGACATATTATCAGTACAAAAGCTTTAATTTCAAAGTTTTATGAGCTACATGTGGGTCTGGTAACTGGCTTAACAAAAAACCATGTTCTTTGTCAAAGTTTGCTCGGTTTCATCTGGATGTAGTTTCAGATTCCACATATTTGGTGTCACCTCTGAACATTCCAGACCTTTCTGTGGGCCGCCATACCTGCCACCGCTACGAGGAAAGGTATATTCTGATGCGATCTGCAACATTTGATACACTTGCCAGAGTTGTGCTGATGCGTTCTGCAACATTTGATGCACTTGCTAGATCTGTGCTTCTCGAAGAAGTTATGTACCTCAACAGATTTTTATTTTTCAGCTGGGTTGGATGTTTCTTCCAATTTACTATAATAAAGAAAATAAGTTCAACATACAAATCTTCAGGAAGGCTTTTCAACCAAACAAATGATCGAATAGAATACTAGCCACAACATACTTGAATTTTTTTCCCCTGCCATAGATATTGTGACATAAAAGGATTCCCTCCACTTTGAAATCATCCTGAATCGCATTTCTAAGTTGTCTCAGATGTCAAGGGTCAGGAACATTGCAAGAAAAGCACCTTAAACCCCAAGTTTTTTATGACAGACGAAAATTAATACTTGAAAAAGAATGGAATGTTGAATAACCAACGATTGAAAGCAGACCATATCTGGAAGAGACAATCTATTCAAAAAATTGGGATAGATGTATTTCGCAGCACCGATTAATTACAAAACCCGAAATTTATATTCAACTTGTTTTTTACGAATAAAGGTTTTGCATGTCAAGAAAACTGTCAAGAAGCTTCATGAATATACATATTTTTTATTGGTCAGCGGAAGGCCAAATCGCAATCATTGTGGAAAATAGCCTCAGTTGTATTTTGTAACCCATATTATTTGAATATAGGATAATTTTATTTTATTCTTTAATAGTAATTTCCAATCTTTGGTACTTGTTTTAATTTTATTTTGTACCTTCTTCCCCTGTGTCGTTAAACATGGACGAAAAGATTTTCTTTCTGCTGCCCACTACTTCCTACTTCAATTTAAATAAACCCTGCTCTGTTCGTTGCTTACATTTTACATTTAAGAATAATTTTTCATAAGCCATACTTATGTGGCGTCGGCCCTGTATTTAAAGAAAGAAATTGGAGGAGTCGTCCTACTTCCATTCTTCGGGTCCCATAAATAGAATGAATTAATGAGTTACAACAGGGAATCTCAAGTGTTGATGTAATGTTCATGTTCAATATGTTGGATATATTGCAGCTTCTTCTATTTGATAATATTTGTGCATATATACTAATATTAGTACTATTGGAATAAATACAAAAACTTTCTCTTCGGTAAAGCTTAGGCAATTATGTTTGTGTTTGCGGTATTAAACAACTATGTTACCTGTTCTGTCATATACATATTGCATCCAAAAAACTTCTGTGCTCTACAATTTATTCTTTAACTACTAATAACCCACCACGCATTCAAAAAGATTGGCATTAATAAAGGAACGACTGAAGCTGTCTTAATTACTTAAATCAGACCAAATTTTCATTTCATTTCATTTAATTTAGATATCGATGTTTATGGAGAGTTGGCGTTTTCTCATGTCATTGCAAAAAATACAAGATGAATAGATGATAAGGATTTTATCTCGTTGAAACCACAATGAAATTTTATGTTTCTTGTTGCGCTATGTACATCTTGCAATCAAAATTTTTGTGGTTTCAATGAAATTTGCAAACCAAAGACCATCTTGCAAATTGGGAGATCATTTGCATTTGAAACATAAACAATTCATTAATATATATTAGTATGAATAATATTCAGATAAATATGAAAACTTTCTCCATTAATACATATTAGTATGAATACTATTGAAATAGATATCAAACCTTTCTCTTGACCAATACTTAGCCATTTATCTGGCTAGCAGGCCCTGGGTTCGCGGTACCCAGCACTTATGTCCCCTGTTCCATCATATACATCTTGCAGCCAAAAAACTTCAATGTTTTGCAGTTTATGCTTTTACTAGTGAGAACCCAACACTGGTTCGAAAACATTGCCATTAATAAACGGAAAAAAAATGTTTTTCAACTCTCAGATACTTATTCCTTTTCCTATCCATTATGGCTTTCTGTTTTTATACTTAGTCATATTTCTATGATGGGCGGTTGTAGGGTTCACGTGCTGGCATATCTTAATTTCCATCTGTATCTTCACATGATGAATCCGACCGACCGTTGTTCCTTTGCATACCTAGGCAATTTTATGGTCGTGGTTGTCGGGTTGGCAGATATGAGCCTACCTTTTCTTCTTCCTGCTCGTTATCACTTTCTGGATATATACTTAGTCGCCTTTCTATGGTATCCGATTCCAGAGTTGGCGGGCTGACATGTATTCATCTCCATTTATATCCTCACACAACGGATCCGCCCGACCACTGTTCCTTTTCATACTTAGCCAATTTATGGCCGCCACTGCGGGGTCGGCGCTTACGAACCCGACTGTTTATCGTTCTATTATATACATCTTGCACTCAAAACATTTGTGATCTACAATTCCACCGTGGGTTCCTCATTTACATTAACTTCATTCAAAGTATCTGTTTCTTCTTTCCATCCCCAAAAAATTCACATCCTTCCTGATATACATCCACAATGCTCTTACTGGTCACAACTGAACACAGTGGTACGAAATATACTTCCGTGATCTGCAATTTATGCTTTAACTAGGGATAACTCGGTAGGGGTTAAAAAAAAATTGCATTCATAATCAAACACTAGATGTTCTTCTGCGAGATACTTGGTCCTTTTTCCCTTGTCTTGTTCCCATGTATTATTTCTTTTTAGTTATATACTTAGTTGCGTTTCTATGATCATGTGTTCCAGCGTTGGCGTGTTGACATATTTTTCATTTTCATACTTGGTGAATTTTATGCCCATGGTTGCCGAGTTGGCGCAATTGAACTCTGTTTCTTTTTGTTCCATGATATACATCTTCCACTCAAAATTTCCGTGACCTACAATTCCACTGCGGACTCCTCTATCCTTTTTCCCTTTTTTTTCTTCCCGTGTATTATGGGACAATAAAGAATGGACATGTTATTTTATAGACCATGTACAGATTTTGCATTCCATACCTAGACACATTTTGGATCGTGGGTTCTCGGGCAGGAGGGCTCAAAATTGGGCCTCCATTGTTCTGTACCTGCAAATAGCACCCAAAATTTTGCGATCTACAAATTGACAAGAAGACCTACGGACTGGCTGAGTCAACATTGCATTTCTATTGTTCTGTGTCCTCTAAACAACTCTCCCACTTCCGCGATATACAAATTGACACATAGTGTCCAAGGCTGGCGACCGCTATTCCTTTTCATACTTAGTGAATTTTATGCCTGCGGTTACCATGTTGGCGCAATTGGACTCTGCTGCTTTTTTTTCCATGATATACATCTTCCACTCAAAATTTGCATTATCTACAATTCCACTGGGGACTCCTCTGTCCTTTTTCCCTTTTTTTCTTCCCATGTATTATGGGACTATAAAGTATGGACATGCTATTTTATAGACCATGTACGGAATGCGCATTCCATACCTAGCCACATTTTGGATCGCAGGTTCTCGGGTGAGTGGGCTCAAAATTGGGTCTCCATTGTTCCATGTTCTACAAATAGCACCCATAATTATGTGATTTACAAATTGACAAGTGGACCTGTGGACTGGCTGACTCAACATTACATTTATGTTGTTCCATGTCCTCCAAATATTTCTCCCAGTTCCATGATATTCAAATTGACACATAGAGTCCATGGGTGGCAGGGTGGAGATTGCCATTGTTTACGGATGAAAATCCCTATCAAGTATCTAACAGTATCTAAAAAAATATTTTCAATACTAAATTATCTCTTAGTAGTGACAACTGGACAGAGAGGTACAAAACACTTGGCATCACACCCTCCACAATATACAAATTGACTATTAGATTCTGACATCGTCCGCTCTTCCGTGTTAGAGATTATGCATTCAAATGTTCGAAGTGATGCAATTTGAACGTCGGGGCCTTGTGTCTTCTACAGAGACCTTGCCAACCTATTTTGGATCCTCTTGTTGCCGATTTTACGAAATGTCTAACTCTTGGATATTGTTTTGGGTTGGCACCAAGCTTCGTTCTACCACGGTTCACAAATGTTTCAAAGTATCTATTGTTTCCTTCCATCCTCACTAACTTCCTCTCATTCCTAGTATAGATTGATTGTGCTCTTACTAGTGAGAATTGAACACAATGGTACGAAATAGTTCACATCCGGCCCTCCACAATATGCAAATTGACTACTGGGTTCAGATCTTGTACTCAAAATTCTGTTATCTACAATTCCACCACGGACTCCTTAGTCCTTTTTCCCTTTTCTTCTTCCCATGTATTATGGCTCTCTGGTTATATACTTAGTCGTCGTTCTATCATCATGGGTTCTAGCGTTGGCCTACTGACATATCTTTATCTCCATCTATATAATCACACGACGAATCCGACCGACCAGTGTTGCTTTCCATACTTAACCAATTTTATGGCCACAGTTGTTGGGTTGGCACTTTCAAACTCTGCATCTTCTTGTTCCGTGATGTTCATCTTGCACTCAAAACTTTCTTGATCTACAATTCTACCACGTACTCCTCAAACTTGCAAGATTCACTCTACCACGATTCACAAATGTTTCGAGTATCTATAAATGTCTTCCATCCCCACTAACTTCTTGTCCTTCCTGATATACATTAGTTATGCTCTTACTAGTCATATACAAATTTTCCTTTGAATTGTCCTACCATACCCTCTTCGTTCTTACGCGTATTGCACTCAAAAATTTCTGAGACATACAATTTGACCCTAGCACCCTCACCTTCAAAATTTGTACCTTGTAACCCTATTTCAAAGTTGTTTTTTCTCGTGCCCATGCCCTCCGTACTTTCTTACTAAGAAATTAGAAAAATTTCATGCTAACAGCTGACCATGCATGAACCATCAACATTGTCATTAATGGGCGAAACGCTCGAGGAGATCTCCCATTATTACACATTAAACCAAGATGCGCGGAGAGTTATTTTGTCCCTTCTGATTGTTTGTCTCAAACACGTGTCGTCGTGTTGGCCTGCTCAAGAAATCTACAATGCTTAATGACTCATTATAATATCCACCATGTTCGCATTCCTATGTATGCGATTACTAGTGTTTAATGTTAACAACGCATCATGCAACAACCGTCCACATTGTCATTAATGAATGAAAGTCTCGAGGACATCTCCTATTCACACACTTTGGACCAATATTAGCGCAGGGTTATATTATCCCTTTCAACTTTTCATTTCATTCATCGTCTAGAGAAAACAAACATTCTTGTAGAGTTATGGCAGCAAGTCAGCAACAATTTTTTGGAGATATAGTAAATATCTTCGGACATCAGGACCAGAACTTTCAGTGGTCCAGGGCATACTCTTACTATTCATTCCATTCTGCCCAAAACAAAGTGATTTGGACCTTTGGAATCACTCATGCAGGCTATGTCCCTGAGGTTTTTGACTGTAAGGAGGTGGTCTCTTGGTGCGCCGAAAAATATATTTTAGGGCAAAGAATTATTCCACTACGTGACCATTCTCCTGTTTCTTTGTCATCTCAGGCCTTCCGCAAGATGTTAAAATTGTCGAAGCCAACATTGACGTTCAGAGGACAAGACTGCAAGCAGTTTCTAGAAAAACATGATAATGGTTTGGACATCTTAGCCGAATTCCTCGAAGACCCGACAACAACTCCTATAGATATCACAAGGTTGCAGGTAAGTTCCTTTAGAAATCCATTCTAGGAAATTTCTTCGATGTTTACAAGAATAACGGGACATGCATCCACGACAAGCATTTCCCATATAATTATTTATATTTTGTATTTCACAGTCAAGGAACAATACATTTTTGATTGGGGGAATCTAATTTCCATTGAGCTTTGTTCCCAGTTGTCACGATTCAAAGAATCGAATAAATTTTTTGTGTCATCCTACTTGATTTTCGCAATAGTGCATTGCTTCCCATTTCCAAAATTTTCTCTTTCCAGTAAAATAAACTGTGGATTCAACCCAGAAACATTCTAGTACGAGGCACTACGGAGGCACAAGGTCTCCCATTGTTTTTATGAAGTTTTTAATGGCTTTGTCTCAGTTTTCAAAGATTTATTGTTAGGCAAGGATGCTTCGCGGATGTCTGGCCAGGCAACCAAGTTTTTGAATAGGAAGGGCACACTTGAACAAAAGGAAAATCATAGTTTCCTCATGGTCTTTGGCTCTAAAGAAAAATCCTACTTTCCTTCCATGCCACATCACAGACAAGATTTTTGTTGAAGAAATAGCAAGGCAATACAACCACTGGTTGCATTTTTTCCATGACAAGAAAAATAAATAGTTTATTCTTCTGCCCTGGAAAGTCGAAGACTTTGTGTGCAGAAACATCAACAAAGTTGACGAGTTTGTCGCCCATTTCAAGAAATTGAACCTAACGTATGCTGAAAGGATAAAAGGGTTCGACCCTAATGGGATTTTTTGAGAACATTTACTATCAATTGGCTTTAACAACTCTTTTATCCATAAACACCTGACCCAAGACAGGGACAGTGTGGACAACAATCTTGCTTCTGTCGATTGCGATGTAGAGACATTGCAAAGAGCGAATTAATTGTACAAATGACATGGAAAAGTATTCGGTGAGAATAGTACCCAGTCCCCCGCTAGCACTCCAAAGAGCATGACATCACAGAGAATCTCTTTGACAGCCCACCCCAGTAAGAAAGCAACCGAGAAATCTTCAAATGGAGGAGGATATAAGAACCCTCCTCGCATAAAAATTGATAGTTCTCACAAACTTCCACTGACGAAGAAGAGAAAAAACAATGCAGGGCAAGTGGAGGAACCTGAAATTGAAAGTGAACAGCTGCAATTTGAAATTAAAACTAAGAACATGCACAAAATTGGGTCATCTGTGATGGAAATATCTGAGACCAAATTTTTTTACAAAGATAAATCCTTCGTATTCCAGAGCGTTGTTTTTGACAACCAATCTAAAAGTATGGTCATTGAAAAGAGAGATGTAACAAACAGGAAAGGAAAATCTCACACAGAGATAAACTTTAGAAAAATGTGGTCGTCCCAAATATCCTCATTTCACCAGGTAACCAGTGAAATTATTCATGATTCCATTGGAGGAATTGAGACGGAAAATCCCAATCAGAAAGACTGCCTCAACGAATTTGAACAGGCTTTCATTGCAACCCCAGAATTTGCCAGTCCTTTGGCAAAAATCGTGCCTGCTACCACTGCAACTAAGATGAAAGTATCCTCTACCTTCCTTGCATGCTCTAGAGCCCTTGTAGAGAATAACATCAACAAAAGAATGCAGCTAGTTACTGAAGCCTGGGAAACATCACAAAATTTAGTTTCCTTCAGAAATAAGGCAAATGATTTCCTGGAACATTTGGAGGCGAATTTAAAAAATGATCATCATTTTTGTGAATAGGTGCTGACCCATTTTTCCAACTATGTCGTCAACACATCGAAACTGAAAAGAAGACAAGAGAAACTCCCCTCCCCAAAGAGGACCAAAAAAGTAAAAGCATGATGGAAAAATAAAGTAAACAACCTGGAGATCATTGTAAAATCATGTAAACAAGTCATATCATAAGAGGAATATTTATTCACAAGACTGATCCAAATGGACTTACCTGGAAGTACCAATGAGGTTCAAGACCCAAACTTAATTCTCAAATCCTTGTCAACCACCAAAGAAGCCTTCCAGGAACAAGTTGATATTTTAAAGGGGTTGTCTTTCGAAAAATTTTACGGCACACTTGAACATCATCTAGATGAGCACGAGCGCTGGGTACTGGACTATGCGGCACACAATGAAGAAAGTGAACAGAGTCTGCATAGTATTTCAATGGATCTAAGGAAATTAGAAAACGACCTTTACGACATAGAAATACGAGATGAAATCAACATGGCCCCCATGAAAATCTACATCGAAGAATGGTTCCAACAGAAAATGGACAACCTCGTCCAAGAAGGGCAACAACCGCTCTACAGGACTCCACTGACCATCGACGACAGCAACAAAAACTCGTCGGGTTCATAGTAAGTCTATACTGGCATCTTGTTTTCTTTATCAATCCATTTTAAGTCTATACTGTCATCTTTTTTTCTTTATCAATCCACTTATGACCTCCTTAGATAGAAAACTGTAACCAAATACTCATAATTTCCAATTTCTTCTCTTTAGGTCTTCCTCTCTATCGCCGTGCACTTCTTCTTTCAACATTCCTAATTCTTGTACTTATTTATGTTTATGGTCCACGGGAGCCCCAATCCCAGTCTATATGACAAATGCATTTAAATTTCCAGAAAGATGTAACACACATTATTAATTTTTGATAAATTCCAAAGAAAACTGATTCAAGAATGCCTTTATTGTATACTAAATTTTGTGTGTCCAGGAACCTTTCTTCTTTGTTCCAAAAGAAACTAATTCGTGTCTGTTACATTTCTTCTGTCCTATTGTATTCTATTTTTTTTGTCTTGCACGACGTTTTTACTATTATATTGTATGATAAATTTGTGGCTATCTAGGAACCTATACTTTGATAAATTTCAATTTTTTCTTCTGTCCATAAGCCTTTGCTTTCATGCAAACTAATTCGGGAATGCTAATTTTTTTGTCTTTTTCTCCACGAACCTATATAACAAACGTTATTATATGTAACAAACATTATTTATTTTTGATAAATTTCTATAGTCCACAAGTCCACTTGTCAATTTGTATATGGTGAAACTCTTGGTGCTATTTGTAGGACATAGAACAACAAAGGCCCAATTTTGAGTCCGCCACCCTGAGAACCCGCGATCCAAAAACTGGCTAAGTATGGAGGTCTACTACATTTTTTGTGTCCTATTGTATGCTTAATTTTTTTTCTTCCACAATGTTGTTACTATTCTATTGTATGCTAACTTTTTGGGTTTAATAGACGTTATTCCTATTCTAATGTCTGCTTTTAAATGTTGATGTAATTTCTAGAGATATGTAACAGACATTATTTATTTTTGATAAATTTCTATAGTTTGTAAGTCCGCTTGTCAATTTGTATATCGCAGAACTGTCGGTGCTATTTGTAGGCCACGAAAAAACAGAGGCACAATTTTGAGCCCACCAGCCTGAGAACCCTTGATCCAAACACTGGCTAAGTATGGAGGTCTGCTACATTTTTTGTGTCCTATTGTATGCAAAATTTTTTGTCTTGCACGACGTTGTTACTATTGTATTGTATGCTAGCTTTTTGGGTGTCCAAGATCCTATACTTTGGTAAATTTCGATTTTTATTCTGTCCAGAACCCTTTCTTTTAAAGCAAACTAATTCGGGAATGCTAATTTTTTTTGTGTTTTTCTCCATGAACCTATGTAATAGACGTTATTACTATTCTATTGTATTCTTTTAAATGTTGATGTAATTTCCAGAGATATGTAAAATACATTATTTTTTTTTGATAAGTTTCTATAGTCTGCAAGTCTTCTTGTCAATTTGTATATCGTGGAACTATCGGTGCTATTTGTAGGGCACAGAACAACAGAGGCCCAATTTTGAGCCCACCAGCCCGAGAACCCGTGATCCAAAAACTCGCTAACTATGGAATGAGGGCTCCGTGCCTAAGTATGGAGGTCTGCTACATTTTTTCTGTTCTGTTGCATGCTTAATTTTTATCTTGCACGACGTTGTTACTATTCTATTGTATGCTAATTTTTTTGGTTTAATAGACGTTATTACTATTCTAATGTATGCTTTTAAATGTTGATTTAATTTCTAGAGATATGTAATAGACATTATTTATTTTTGATAAATTTCTATAGTACACAGGTCCTCTTGTCAATTTGTATATCGTGGAATTGTTGGTGCTATTTATAGGCCATGAAAAAACTGAAGCCCAATTTTGAGCCCACTAGCCCGAGAACCCGCGATCCAAACACTGGCTAAGTATGGAGGTCTGCTACATTTTTTGTGTCCTACTGTATTCTAAATTTTTTGTCTTGCATGACGTTGTTACTATTGTATTGTATGCTAGCTTTTTGGGTGTCCAGGATCCTATACTATGATAAATTTCGATTTTTATTCTGTCTAGAACCCTTTCTTTTAAAGCAAACTAGTTCGGGAATGCTAATTTTTTTTGTGTTTTTCTCCATGAACCTATGTAATAGATGTTATTACTATTCTATTGTATTCTTTTAAATGTTGATGTAATTTCTAGAGATATGTAAAATACAATTTTTTTTATTGATAAGTTTCTATAGTCCGCAAGTCTGCTTGTCAATTTGTATATCGTGGAACTCTCGGTGCTATTTGTAGGGCACGAAACAACAGAGGCCCAATTTTGAGCCTGCCAGCCCGAGAACCCGTGATCCAAAAACTCGCTAACTATGGAATGAGGGCTTTGTGCCTAAGTATGGAGGTCTGCTACATTTTTTGTGTCTTGTTGTATGCTTAATTTTTGTCTTGCAGGACGTTGTTACTATTCTATTGTATGCTAACTTTTTTGGTTTAACAGACATTATTACTATTCTAATGTATGCCTTTAAATGTTGATGTAATTTTCAGAGATATGTAACAGACATTATTTATTTTTGATAAATTTCTATAGTACACGAGTCCACTTGTCAATTTGTATATCGCGGAATTGTCGGTGCTATTTATAGGCCACGAAAAAATTGAGGCCCAATTTTGAGCCCACTAGCCTGAGAACCCGCGATCCAAACATTGGCTAAGTATGGAGGTCTACTACATTTTTTGTGTCCTATTGTATTCTAAATTTTTTGTCTTGCATGACATTGTTACTATTGTATTGTATGTTATCTTTTTGGGTGTCGAGGATCCTATACTTTGATAAATTTCTATTTTTATTCTGTCCAGAACCCTTTCTTTTAAAGCAAACTAGTTTGGGAATGCTAATTTTTTTTTGTGTTTTTCTCCACGAACCTATGTAACAGACGTTATTACTATTATATTATATGCTTTTAAATGTTGATGTAATTTCCAAAGATATGTAACAGACATTATATTTTTTTTTATAAGTTTCTATAGTCCGCAAGTCTGCTTGTCAATTTGTATATCGCGGAACTCTCAGTGCTATTTGTAGGGCACATAACAACATAGGCCCAATTTTGAGCCCGCCAGCCAGAGAAGCCACGATCCAAAAACTCGCTAACTATGGAATGAAGGCTCCATGCATGCTCTATAAAATCTCATCCCCATACTTTATAAAAGTACATATTTCGTATGTATATAACTAAAAATCTACTTTCTAAAATTTGATAAATTTCAATTTCTTTTGTGTCTAGGACCCCTTGTTTTAAAGATAACTAATTCGAGAATGCTAATTTCCTTGTGTTTTTTTCCACGAACCTATGTAACATACGTTACTACTATTTTTTTGTGTTTCTCTCCACAAACGTATGGAAAGAAAACAAATTCAGGAATGCTAAATTTTTTGTGTCCAAGAACCTTTTAAATGTTGATATTTTTTATATATTTCAGGAAGAACTAATTTGGGAATACTATGTTCTGCATGCAAACCACATGTATTTCAAATTTCTATCCATGTGTATGTACTCAGTTGCATTTACTCCCATCCCAACCTGGCAGGGACTACGCTTCCATGCAGCACTTGTTCCAAATGTATTCCAGGTAACGTGAAATGTCATTTATAAAAAAATGCCCAGAAGCATTTGAGAAGCATCTGAATATCTGCCTCCTTATGTACCACCAGCTGGTACCATTTAATTTTATTCCAAATGTATTCCAAGTGACCTGAAATGTCATCCATAAAAAAATTGATCCATAAAATTTTAGATCTTAGTCTACTCTTTGTCAAAAGTCACAATAAAAAGCACAATATCCTCAATAAGAGTATATAAATTTGGGCAAAATCTCAACTTTTCATTTTTTAAATTATCATTTTTGAAGGCATAAATGGATTCAGGGCACTAAAAAATCTCTGGGACACTAAAATTACACAAACTTAACCACTCAAATGTGCAAATAAAAACTCAATTTTATCTTATTTAAAAAATTAATAATTCAAAAATTCTACTTTTTAACTCTTAAAATCAAACTTAAAAATCATAGTTACTCAATTACTATTCTCCCTTTTAAGAACTTAATAACCCCTCTCAATTTTATCTTATTTAAAAAGTTAATAATTCAAAAATTCTACTTTTTAACTCATAAAATCAATCTAAAAAATCCTAGCCCCTCAATTACTATTCTACCTTTTAAAACCTTAATGGCCCATAACCAGAAAACATGAGAAACCAACCGAACACTTATATTTACATTCTTAAAAATATATTATAGTAAAAACCCTCGATATAAGGACAACATTGAAGAACTCTATCATAATTTTACAACTACCCTTTCCACTTTCATTAACAAGTTCTCTTTCGAGGTGTCCCATAAAAGGAATAATAGAACAACCAACCCTTGGTATGATAAAGAATGTAAAATTGCTAGGAAATCCATTAGGGATGCTTCTAATGAGCCCTTAAAACTTGATAAGATCAACACGTACAAAGCCCTAATTAAAAGGAAAAAAAGATACTATATCAATAAAAGGAAAGATCAACTTTCACAACTATACAAGTTGGATCCTAAGAAGTTCTGGAGCCAAATTCTAAAACGCAATACTAAAGAAAATAATAGGATTCCCTTAACGGACTGGAATTCCTAACTTAAAAGTCTTTATAAGTTTCCTAATGCCATGGACACCATTCCTATTGTCCCTACAAAGGAAGAAGTTTTTTCTTTAGATGACATAGAGTTCGGGGTTAAGCGGCTCGCAAATGGGAAAGCTAAGGACATTGAAGGCTACCAAGATGAAAATTTTAAAATCAGAGGGCCAATCCTTATCCCTCACATACACAAGATCTTCAATTTAGCAGTCAAGCAGGGCTTCCCTAAACCCTGGATGCAAAGCCTCGTTGTTCCTATTTTTAAAAATGGGGATAAAAACATTCCCTCTAATTATAGTACCATTATGATTAGCCCGATTTTAGCCAAACTTTATGGAATCATTTTGGAAAAGAAGATTAGCATTTGGCTAGAAAGTCACAGTAAAAGAGCTAAAGGCCAGGTTGGGTTTAGGAGATATCATTCAACTGTGGACCATCTTGTTACCTTTACGATCATTGCAGAGGAGTTCCGCAATACTAAAACCAATCTTTTTTGTTGTTTTGTTGACTTTAAAAAATCTTTTGACATGGTTCCTATGAAAAACCTTTGGAATAGGTTGGAAGAGATAAAAGTGCCTCTCGAGTTGAGGGCTGCTACAATAAGGATGTATGAGAACGTTATTGCTAATTTTAAAAACATTGAGGGCTAGTCAAAAGAGATTAACTGCAATATCGGATTCAAACAAGGTTGTCCCTTGTCCCCTACCCTTTTTGGCATATACATTGATAAATTAGAAGAATGCTTGGAAAAAGCAGGTTGTGTCGGCCCTACTCTCACTGATATAGTCATCAATATTCTTCTTTATGCTGATGATATCATTCTTGTGGCAAGGAGTCCCCATGATCTTGAAAACCAACTAAGAATCCTCAAGGATTTTTGCTCCAATATGGGTATGATTGTTAATACTGAT
>JASDQU010010341.1:30462-101311 GCA_032191745.1 Picea mariana | reverse complement strand
AACAACTTGGAGGAAGTGAATTCATACAAATATCTTGGAATTGATATTCACCACAAGCTTAATTGGAATTATAGCATTGAGAAAAGGATTATTGGGGGATGGAAAGCTTATCATGGGCTTGAAAACAATTGTAAATCAGCTGAACTTTGGAGTTGGGATAAGAAGAAACTCCTCTTTGAGACTCTTATTACACTTGTTATTCTTTATGGATGTGAAGTCTGGGGCTGTAGTATCTCTCGTGAATCCTGGATAAAGATAGAGCAAATACAAAAGAATTTTATAACCTATAATCTCAAAATTAAAAGAAATACGCCCTATCCCATTCTCCTCATAGAAACTAGCCTCTCCCCTATTGAGAGCATGGCTATGACTAGATACCTAATGTATAAGAACAAGTTAAACAACATGGAAGACAAGAGGCTACCTAAAATTGCTTCCAAATCAAGTCATAACCACCATCAACTCAAGCGAGGATGGCATAAAGACGCCCGATCTTGGCTAAACTATTGGGGAATCATGGAAGAAACCATTTTGCAGAATAAAGATACTATTAAAAAAAATGTCAAATCAAAATTTAAGGAAAAAATGTGGTGTGATAAAGAGTTAGAGGAAAAAAGAAAATTAAGGTATTATAAAGATGTAATCAACTATAATCTAGAAGATCAAAATTATCTATTTGTTTTGCCAAGTGTAAAGAAAAAAATAAGCCTTGCTAAGATAAGAACAAATTCTCACGAGCTCCATAGTGAAACTGGGCATTGGTCAATTCCTAAAATGCCATGGGTTGAAAGAGTGTGTCACCTTTGTGACACTAAGAAGGTTGAAGATGAAAATAACTTTCTCTTAGATTGTCCAGCCTATACCCATATTAGATCTCATTTTCAAAATATTGATCACACTACCAACCTTCATAACCTCTTAACTCAACAAAAGTATGGTGATCTTGGAAAGCTTCTCTTAATGATTTTTTAGCACAACAACAAAATTATAAAGAATCACAAGTAATCACTTACCCTCTTAAGGTCCGATAGACAAATTAGGTCTTAGTGGACATTAATCATCATCATCATCATCATCATCATTATATGACGGCACAAGTTTAATATCGATTCAAATTATTTGTATTATGTCACGTTTTTAATATCGATTCACATTAGAAAGATGACGTAATGCCCTAGGATTAATTGATCAACACATCACAAAGACCAATTAAAATTTAGTAACGTATTCCTAAGCAATAAGAATTTTGTTAAAGTTCAATAGACCATTAGAATATTTATTAATTTAATAGATCAATTGAGTTTTAGTGTAGGTTAATCATTATTATTATTATCAACATGTACATTTACATATCACTTATCAATATGTACATTTACATATCACTTATGAGATGAATCTTTATGACTAATTAACCAACACACCATAAAGCCCACACCTACAATAAGAGACCAAGAAAGCCCACACCCATAATAAGAGAGACCAACTGGGTGAAGCTCTATAACTAATTAACCAACATTACCACTTAAAGGCCAAAACATTAATGAAAATAATTAAAAGAAAGTATTAAAGGATCAATAACTAATGAGAATTTTGTCAAAGTTCAATATCTGCATTTATATATGCTATAAATTATATTTTAATTTCAAAATAAATCTCAAAAAAATCTCAAGTACTTTTCTTCATTTTAAATTTTCAAGGTTTAAAGTCATTACAATAATTCAACATGTCACTTATGATTCAACATGTCACTCATGGGAATTGAACTTATTTATTTATTTAATTTTACATACATTTGGTAATTTATACCATAAACAATATAAAAAAGTAATATAAAGCTGTTAAATGAAATTTTTCCATGTGCAAAAAAAAAAAAATGTTCTTGAAAACACAAGCTTTCTTCTTTTGAAAAAACAGACTTCTTTTTGAACAAGAAAATGGAAAAAAATATTTAAGAAAAAAAAACTTTTTTTCAACAAGATAATGGAAATAAATATTCAGAAAAAATCAAATTTATTTATTTATAATATAATAGATATTTTAGAAAAATAATTTGTTTATTCATTTTATTTTATTACTTAAATTTTAAAATAATAATTTCAATAAACTAATTTGAAATAAACCAATATAATAATGTAATAATAAAAATAAAAAAATCAATATAACCATTTTATCATAAATCATTTTAATATGAGAGAAAATTGTATTTAGCATATTTATCATTCTCAATACTCATATATATTTGCATAAATATATATGTCTCATCTCCCTCAGGTATAATTATTTTTTTTTATGGAAAATTTGGTGGAGTATTTCTAGTGCTTCCCCATATTCACGGGGATCTCTATTAAATTTGTTAGCTTAAACTAATGCACCTTATCTAAAAGATTTTAAATTTTTCTCTTTACATGGAACTAACTAAATCTTGAACAACATTGATGACAACTTATTGAACTAACACTAAATAACTAATCACTAGATAGTTATATGAAATCTCTCTCTCTCACACACATATATATATATATAGATAAATGTAATTTATCTAATTTTGTACTATATTATTATGGCATGGGTGTGTGTACTTCATAAAATTTCTCATAATTTGATTTATTAAAAAGACAAGCCATACAATTGCATGAACATAGTTTTAGAACATCATATTTGCAATAAAAAATGAGCCATTCAAGGCCTTTATACAAGAAGATTAATGCACATATCAACAAAAACTTTTGAAATATAGAACTAGTTAATTATATAAAGAAGTTTCAATTAGTCCAAGGGGTTAGCTTAATCATTTAGCTAGTTGTTACCACTGTTGTTGGCCATTTGCTAGTTCTACATTGATAGGTTTACTAGGGATGTTAGGAACATAACAGAGGTAGTGAGTAAGTTTGAGGGATTGACCCCGAGACCTCTTTCATAAAGCTCAAAACATTCAACCACTCAAACTAGATCGCCAAACTAATTCCAACCTCTATTTGCTTTCCTTTTTTAACTAAATTTGGGAAATATTATATTAAAATTGTTGTATAAAAGCTAAACAGTAATGCACAAACAAATCCTTGATATAGGAAGTTCATACAAAATTTGCAACTCCTCTGAGCCACAAAAAAAGATTTGAAAATGTTTATAAACCTGACATCCCATGTATCCATTGTAATGAACTTCTTGTAAAAAACACCTAAAATCCAAATTAATTTGAAAATTATAAAGGCAAAGAAATGCATGGTGATTGTAGGCCTCCTTTTGTCCAACATTAGAGGGAAGGAATATTTTTTGCTCTATTTCCATGGAATATTCTAGTTGATGAACTATTTTCTCATCCTTGTGAACCTCTTACATAGAATTAATTGAAACACTTTGATTTGATGCTTGTATTGAGAATATTTTCCAAGATTAATGACCATGTTCCTCAACATGCCACACTTTTCTCCCAAAACATCAATGCTTTTCCTTGGTTGAACTACTTTATTCATGATAGCTTCATTCAGGGAGGTGCAATTGCATTCATTTTCCCAAACCTTAGAAGTCACTGAAAACATAGAGACCATGTTTTATTGAATTATCTATTCATGCCATCGTAATGCCTTGCAGATCTCCTTAAGGTCTTGATATTCCAATGCATCTAGTATAGCAGTAAAGGGAAGATGGGATAGGTTTTTGCCAACATGAGAAATATATAAGGGTATACATCCAACATAAAATCATAGAATCCTTCTCCCTTCAAAATGAAACTACACCCAATAAAATATTGAGATACAAAGCTCAAGGGTAGACCTGTAAAGGGTGAGTTCTAAGATTCCCATAATATTAAGTAATTTCTCCAATATAATTTGGAACTCAGAAGACACAATGTTAACTCCAATATCCAACAAAAATTTCCAAAGATCAAAATCCAAAGGTACACTGAAATCTAGATCTTTTTGTTAACTATCCTCTAAGGGACACTAATTACAAGAGCATGAAATCCATATTACCAAAATACAAACTAGAGAAATAGAGAAACACTTACCCAATTTTTTCCAGGATGCCTTCTTGTTTACCAATTTCTGTTGCAAATTTTGAATAAGGACTAGTGAGTAATCCCACCTCGCTCATGATAATCCATGGTAATGGATTCAAAATCCTGAAGAAGAGTGAATTCTTGCAAGCAAAGAGGATGGAATAATTTCCTTTATGGTCCTCACCCTACATTAAACAATAGTGTAATACAGATTGACACATGTGATACTAAATGTTGAAGAGACATGGCTTAACTCCATGAGATCACTTGACTTCATGCAATAAGATACTTAGGGGACAATACAATATATGAACATGCAATACCCCTAGGATGAACCCCAATTGTAAATGTACATCTAGGCTAGTGAGGCAGGATATTTTGCACCAGAGTGCCATTGTAAATATGTTTTGAGGCCAGAGTGCATGTGTGGTTATTAGGTTGGAGAGATAGAATGCTAAAAGGCCAAAAATCCTATCATTATAATATGTAATCACACTCAGATATTAATAAAAATACATCATTGTTGTAGACCAACTAGACAAAAGAGTATGGGGGGCTAAAAATCCACTAGAGGGAAAGGGGGCTAAGGGTCTAGAAAGAGGGGCTAAGCTAAGGGGGCTTAATCCAAGAAATATTATAATAATATTTCTTAAAGTCTAATTTATGGGATATATTGATATCTATCTTAAGTTCCTAAGGGTGAGGAATGAATCACCATGTGGGCCCATGTAGTTCTCAAAATGAAAAGTGTCAAGTTGGGAACATGAATATAAAAAGTAAGAATTTAGTACATTTTTTCATCATTCACTCATCATTCACTCATCATTCTTAACTAGACTCCTACCATCTATACCCTCCTTGCCATCCTGATTTGTACTTGTACTTGGGATATTGGGAAGTTGTTTGTAACCAGTAAGCTTGGGGTAATTTGAGTTGAAGAAGCAGGTTGTCAGGCTTGTGTGTACCTTGAAGAAGCGGGTTTTCAGGCCCATGGGAATTCTCTTTGGGTTAGATTACTGCTGGGAATTTTCCCCTGGTTGTTGGGAAATAGCTACAGGGATCTGAGACTTCCTGTTTGGCCTATTGTTGAAGCCCTAGAAGGGAAGTGGTGCAACTCAAGGACTATTGAGAAGAGAAGGGGCATACTTCTTGGGGTGAGAAAGGTTGTGGGAAATGAGAGCCTGTAGTCTAGTTGCAGTAGTTGTCACCTTGAACTGAGGGTTATTTTTCTATTTAAACCTTAGTCATGCTTATGAAGCCTTTTCTGGTGGAGTTTCTAGCCCCAACTTGAGGGTGACCTGCTACTGAGAGTTTATGAGCAACAAAGTCTATGGCTAGGAGGAACATTTGAGGTCTGCATGTAGTTGGTGGTTCAATTCATTATATAGGTGTCTCTTATGTGCTTGTTTTACATGTTGTGTTATTATTTATGATATTTTTGTCAATGGGATTTTACTATTTAATTATTCTTAAGTTTATATATTGTTAGAAATGTATAGAACTGCATAATTGTAATCATATGCAGGGAATTTTTATGAATTAATTAATTGGTATCAAAGAGGTAGAATTTTTGTGTGGCATTTCCCAGCTTAGGGCTGGAGATGCTACAATGTGGTATCAAATCTCCATTTTCGACAATGATCCTGCATCAACTAAAGAGAGAGCATAGAAGTGAAATTTGTAGAGTATTCATGTGAATTGTTTGACAAATTGTCAAAAAGGGATATCTACAATCTATTTGATGAAGTTATTGCAAAGAAATTTGGGAAGAATTCATGGGTAATTCGATGGAATTGAACCCATGAATTAAAAATAAAAAATCCCATCCTTTACTGTGCATTTTCAGGCTGCAATTGGGTGAAATTTGGAGGTTACAATATCACCATAGCGGAAATTGGGTGAAATTGGGAAAAAATCCCATTTCTATAGTGAAATCTATGGAAAATTCGATGGGAAAATATCGAAATTCATGTGTAGAGGTTGAATTGGTTCTTATAGGGACAAAATTGGCCACAACAAGATTAATTAAAGAGACCTAATGGTAGTCTATGCAGAATTACAAAATTATGCATTTTCTAAAATTCATAAATTTGGGAAAATTGGAAAAATTTGGGTATTTTCCCGTACGGTGATGCCAACATGACGTGGGGTCCATGTATCAATGGATGTAGAAAAGGGGTGATGTGTAATTCCATGGTGGAAGGGCCACGATGGCATCAATATTATATGTGGTGGGTGACATGTGTCAGGTGACAGGTGAGGTGGAACCATGGTGGCAGGATGTTTGCCTGCCTACGAAACCTTGACTCTAGAATGAGGAACCCTGATGTAGTGGTCCCTAGTGGTTTTAGGACACCACCATGGGGTGTCCTTAGTGGTTTTGGAGACCACCAAGGCATGGTTATTGGTGCACCAAGGAGCTGAGACGTCTTCTAGAGGGAAACCGCTAGTTTCCACTGCGAACCCTCGCCCCTTTGTTAATGTTTGATAGGTCAAAGGGGTCATGGTGCAATGGCGACCATTGATCGTCGTTGACCCCCTCCAATTGTCCGTTGTTGGATCAAACAGAAATTCAATTCCACGTGCATTGAAAATTGGGTGCGAGATGGGGCCCACCCATCCCACAAAAAAATAAAAAGGAACCACGTGGGTTACTAAGCATCGTGGGGCCTAAAAGGTAGAGTGATGTGTGCAGGGTTGAAAGGAGAAAGGGAGAAGGTATAAAGTGGGGAGGAAAATGGGAAGGCCAGGTGGGAAAGGAGCTAATATGGAATCATTCCGGAGGTGCCTGGTGAAGTAGGATGCCACGTCAACGTCTTGGTCAACAAAATTTAAATAAATTTACAAAAAGTAATGATTTTTCTCAGAAAATTAAGGTGTTTATCAAGTCATTAACTTGCAAGCTATTTTCAGAGGCCTAAAAAACACTTTTATAAAAATAAATTCATAAAATACTATATGTCCTTTTTCATATAAAATGATAGAGGTCATAGAGAGCTTTCTAATCATCTAAAACATTTGTCAAACTGTGCATGTATGAGGGAGTTACATGCCAAACAATGTAATGTAAATTTTGGGTATTGGTTCACTCCGAAGGCCATAACTTCCTTCTTGGGAGTCATGTTGGGGCACAAGAGTAGTCTATGGAAATATTTTGAACCATAGAAGAAATCCATGGAGTCAGTTTCACAATCTAGGCATTTACAAGTGTACATGAAAGAGTAGAATACACATGTAGCATTATGTATTCAAAAGAGTAAATTAACCAAAACTTCAGTAGGTTGTATCTAGCATCTTGGAGCTCGAATGAAGGTAAAACTTGGATAGATTGTCCAAAATATGGTCACGAGGGAACCCATTTGAGATTCTATCAAAAATCCAAGGGAACAAGGTGCAAGGATTGATGATCAAAGATAAACAAATTACACTTGGTTGAAGGGTGAGAAGGAGTAAATGGGTACTGATTAAATGGCCATAACGTTCTACTCAAGAATCTAAATTGAGCAAGAAATAATTCATTGGAAATTTATTGGACAAAGGATTCCAAAAACTCAACCAAAAATATGAATTGAACTAGAGAATTCACAAGAAAGAAGAAACAATATTATGGGTGTACTTAAAAGGAAAAATGGTGCATACAATTGATAGATTTGTTAAATTATTGTGCTATAACAAATACTATTGCATACACATTTTGCAGAGATAAGGGAAAATATAATAGAAAAGGAACAAAATAGGGGCCAGAGGCATGTAAGAAGAACATCAAACTTACAACCATGAAGATGAAGTCAGGGGGTTGTGTGTGAGCATGGGTAATGTATGGATATAATCCAATGGATATGGAGAAGCCAAAGAAGAAAGTATGAATTTGGTGGAGACTATAAAGAGTCTACAAAGAGTTGTCCAAAGTTCTAAATATGATAATGAGAGGCTTATGAAATCCAAGGAGAAGAAAGATGACTTCAACATCAAGTTGTTGTAGAGCTTGGACATAATAGAGAAGAAAATGGACAAGGAGACAAAATCAAGAAAGTCACGAAGTCATAGATCTCATGCCAGAAGAGGAGTGTAACATCCCCACTATAATACCCATTTTAATTAATGCATATTGTAGATATGAATATGGATATAGCCAAGCATTGTAATATGCAAATTGTATTTTTTATTTTAATAAATAAATTGTGATGCAAGTTGTTGGGAATATGGACAGAGATGGGGGATGATTAATCCAAAAGAGAAAGAGAATGCCTAGGGAGTTTTTAATAGGGTCCCAAGGGGGAGATGGTTTATGGGTATTAATTCAAACCCATATTTCTGAATTTTATTATCATTTGAGGAAACCATGTATTTTTTGTTTGAGTGTATGAGAGTGAAAAAATTGAATACTTGTCAGGGGGTGGGTGTAGAAGTCACTTCCACATTTATTGGAAGCATGGGGATGAAGTACAATCAACATTTGGAAGAGTGAGAAGTCAATTGTCTTTGGAAAATACAAAGAAAATTCGTATGGGGAGAATATGTAGTTTTTCACGTTCATTATGGCCATGAAAAATGGGGACAAAGAAGGGAAAAAGAGAACCAAAGATAGATCAAAGAGGATGGATGAATTCTAGATCATGCTAGAGTGTTTTTGGAGTGTTTTGGAGCTAGAAAATGAATAACTAGGTTGTTAGTCCCGAAGAGTGATCTATTGTGTTAGTTGCACTATAACAACAAGTGTTTGTTGTTGTTTTCCTGGTATTCCTAGAAGTGAGTTCCCTTGAGTTCCCAATTGAGAGATTTCTGGTTACATGTGCCAAAGAGACCCTAATAAATGAATGGGATTCCCGATGGAATGAGAGAATTGAAGGGGTACATTCCTTGGGTTGGGTAGGTCAAGAGGAAGAGAGATGGAGGAAATTTATGATAGTTATAGGAGAATATTAATGAGATGTGGGTTATTTAGCCTTAAGAGAACTATGTCAGGCACCCTTAGTTTTTGGATTCCTAGCCCCAGCTCAGGGTGACTTGTTATTGAGATATGGAACAACAAGTCTATGGTTGGGTGGAACGTCCTTCCGAAGCAACTAGTTGCACAGGTTTTCTTTTAAAGATAAGTGCTTATCTATTATCTGAGTTATCTTATGAGTCTTATAGATGTGCATTTTACTCTCTGAATGAGAATGGTTTTTTGTGTTGTTATATATTATTTATTAACTGCATAAATGTTCCTTTAGAATTCTATAGATGCATTTAATTATGGGCATTAGAATCTAGTTAAATCAGTGCATAATTTGTAGTTGGTAAGCTACAGGAAATGAATTAGAAAGAAAAAATTCAATTTTATGTGTATTCCATGTAGAAATGTTCCTCACTTAAGCTAGGGGACGTTACAAGGAGAATCAAAAGGTGTTGGTAGACACCATCATCACTCACCAAGTCACTCGGTTAGAAGAGCACACATTAGTACAAGCTTATCTCCTGTCAAAAGACATAAGAGAAGGTCAGGGGTAGATGAAGTACAAGGAGAAATGAATAAGATCAAGCCTCCTACCTTTGATGGTGAGTACACGAAATATGAGGATGTAGAGACTTGACTACTTTGCCTGAGTAAGTACTTTCAATTTCATAATTACTCACAAGCATACGAGAGAATTACAATCTACTAGCTCAAGGGAAAAACATCAATGTGGTAGGACTAGTCTATACAATTACAAAGCATTGATCAGAAGAAGGTTACTTGGAGGGAGTTCAAAAGGTATTCTCAAAATAAGTACTTAACTAAGTGTTATTATGATCATAAGATAAAGGAATTCTTCAATCTCATTCTTGGGAGTATGACCATGGATGAGTATGAAAGGAGATTCTTAGAGTTGTTGAAATATGTTGATTTAATCAAGGAAGAACATGTCAATATTCAAAGGTACCTGAGTGGGTTGCCCTCAAATATTTAGTGATAAGATACAATATGATGATCCCAAGACATTCAAGAAACCATAAGGAGATCTAAATGCCTCTATGACCAACATAGAGGAATACAAACTTTCCAAAAGTCTTGGGAAGACAAGAAGAAAGGAAATATGGTGAAGAGGAAGAAGGGGACCAAGCCACCATTATTCAGAAATAATCCTCAAGGACAACCAACATCCAATGAGCCCAAAATGAAAGAAAAAATGGGGTAATGATCAAGGAAACAATCTATTAAATGTTGGGGTTGTGAAGGATACCATATGTACAGAGATTTCCCTCATAGAGGTGAAAAAGTGAGTATTTTTCACAATGTACAATAAGATAATACAATGGAGGACATGGGAATAAAAGTGTCGAGGATCTACGGATCCTTGGACAACAAGAAAGCTAAGTTTTAGTCTCATATGATTGAAATGGAATGTAAGATAAATGACTAACCCATTTCTATTTTAATTGATTTAGGATCTAGACATAGTTATCTATATCCTAAAATGGTGAAAAGATTTCATTTTCCAAGAAGCAAGATGGGGAAATCTTGGTTGGTGCAACTATCTAGAAGAGCTAAAAGAAGAATTAATGAGATGTTAAAGAATGTCCAATGGACATGAAGGGACTATGCACAAGGGGAAATTTGAATATAATACCATTGGTTTCATATGATTTCTTAATTGGTATGGGTTGGTTGGACAAAAATCATGTCTTCCTATATTGTTACAACAAAGCATTTACTTGCTTGGATGAGGAATGGAGCTTTAGAATAGTTTAGGGTATTCCAACAACAATAACCGTCAGAGAAGTTTAAGCATTGGATCTAAAGAAAATCCTTAGGAAAGGATGTCAAATTTATGCAGCTCATATGGAAGAGACACCTAAGGATAAAGTGCCAAATATTGAAGACTATGTTGTCCTAAAGGAATTTGAGGATGTATTTAAAGAGATATCGGGGTTTTGACCCAAGAGAGATATTGATTTCTCTATCAATTTGATGCCTCAAGCAACCCTAATGTCCAAGACTCCTTATAGGATGAGTACACCATAGTTGAAGGAGTTGAAAATGCAGCTTTAGTAGCTATTGAATAAGGGGTATATACACCCAAGTGTGTTCCCTTGGGGTTCTCAAATATTACTTGTGAAAAATAATGATGGTACCTTGAGGCTTTGCATTGAATTCAGGCAGCCGAATAAGGTGATTGTGAAGAACAAGTATCCTTTGACAATGATAGATGATATTTTCAATCAGGTAAATGATGCAAAAAACTCTCCAAGATTGAACTTCGATCAAGATATCATCAGGTGAGAATTAAAGAAGAAAATATCTGCAAGACAACCTTCAGAAGGATGTATGCCCATTATGAGTTCACATTGGCACCATTTGGGTTTTCAAATGCACTGGTTGTCTTTATGTGTTTGATGAACGGTATTTTTAGAAATTACTTGGATATATTTGTCATTGTAATTTTTAGGAAGAGCATTAACAGTAATTGAGGATGGTGCTACAAGTATTGAGGGAGAATCAACTATATGCAAAGTTGAGCAAGTGCCCATTCTACCAGAGGAAAATACATTCTTTGGGCCATATCATTTTAGAGGAAGGGATAACAGTGGATGTGGAAAATATAAGATCCATTGAGGGATGGATAATACCAAAGAATGTCTAAGAGGTGATATCTTTCATGGGGATAACATATTATAGAAGATTTATTGAGGGATTTTCAAAGATTGCACACCCAATCACATATTTACAAAAGCAGGGTGTGATATTTGAATGGACCCCTGATTGTGACAGAAGTTTTGAACACTTGAAGAGATTGTTGACAGGTGCATCAATATTGAGGATTACTGATCCAAATCAAGATTTCGTTGTGTGCATTGATGCATGCAAAGAAGAACTTGGGGGAGTCCTTAGTCAAAATGGGCATGTGATATGTTATGAGTCTAGGAAGCTGAAAGAGCATGAGATAAACTATGCTAATAATGATTTAGAATTGGAATACATAGTGCATGCCTTGAATATGTGGAGGAACTATCTCATGGGAAAAATATTTGAGCTCAAGAGAGACCATAATGGTCTGAAATATTTATTTAGACAACCAACTTTGAATGTTAGACAAAGTAGGTGGTTGGAATTCATCAGTGAATAGGACTTTGATATAAGGTATATCAAAGGAAAAGAAAACAATGTGGTTGATGCACTCAATAGGAGAGTGCAGGAGATACATGCTACAACAATGAACATCTATAAATATGATTTGAGGGACAAAATTATTGAAACTGCCAAATTAGATCAACAATACATGGAAACAAAGGAAAAATTCCAGCAAGATAATTTTCAACAAAAAATTCAAGACTATGAGCTAAGGGAGGATGAAATACTCATGTACAAGGGAAGAGTTTATGTGCTTAATTTTCAGGAGATAAAAAATTTGGTGTTGAAAGAGATGCATAATGTGCCTTGTGCAGAGCACCTAGGCTACCATAAGACAATTATAATTGTAAAGATGCAATATTTTTGTCATGGAATGAAGAATGAGGTGGATTATTACATTGTTATATGTCTAGAATTCCATAAGGTCAAGGATGAACATACAAATCCAACTAGTTTGCTATAACCATTGCTCATTTCTGAGTGGAAATGGGAAGTGGTGACCATTGATTTCATCACCAAGATTCCCAGAATAACCAAGAAACATCATTCCATCATGGTGATGGTGGATAATTTTACTAAAGCTGCCCATTTTATCCCAGTGAAGGTAAATCACAAGGCAACTCACATTGCAGATATTTATATGAGGGAAATTTCTAGGCTTCATGGTGTGCATAAGGAAATTGTTTCTGATAGAGGTCCCAAGTTCACATCAAAATTTTGGAAGGGATTATTCAAAGGATTTGGGACAAATATAAACTTTAGCACAACATATCATTCTCAGTCAATTGGAAAAAAATAGAGGGTCAATTAGGTGATTGAGGATATGTTGAGGATGTATGTGATGGATAAACCATCGAGATGGGAAGAATATTTTCTCTCAGTTTAGTTTTATTATAATAATGGGTATCGAACATCTTTAAATATGATCCCATTTGAATCATTATATGTAAGGAAGTCTAGTATGCCAATGCATTGGGACAACCCTACAAACAAAGTAGTGGTTGGGAAAGAGTTACTCAAGGAAATGGAAGAACAAATGGTGAAGATAAAGAAAAATTTAAAGGCTACCCAAGACAAGAAGAAAATTTATGCAGATAAGGGAAAAAATAACATAGAGTTTAAAGTGGGCGGACATGTGTTCTTTAAACTGAAGTCTAAGAGAATTTATTTGAAGTTGGGGAACTATGCAAAGCTCGCAGTGAGATATTGTGGACCCTTTGAAATCCTGGAAAGGATTTTTCTTGTTGCATACACTCTTGCACTACCTGCATCCATGTACATTCATAATGTATTCTATGTATATTTTATTAAAAAGTATGTACTTGATGCTAATCATGTAATCAATTGGAATGTAATTCAGATGGGGTAATATGGAGAATTCCAAGTATAGTCGGTGTGCATATTGGATCAAAAGTCCAAGTTGCTCCAGAATTGAGAAATAGGGATGGTAAAGGTCCAGTGGACCTGTTACAACCCTGGAGATGCAACCTAGGAGAATAAATATGCTATGCGAGAGGAGTACCCGCATCTTTTTGCATATTTTTAAATATTTTGATTGTACATATGTATATAATGCATTGAGGACAATGCATAAATAAGGGGGAGGGGGATGTAATACCCCGAGGCAGAACCCCAATCATAAATGTACATATAGGCCATGAGACAAGATATTTTGGGATAGAGTGATATTGCAAATATGATTTGAGGCTATAGTTCCTATGTGGTTATTAGGATGTGGATCTAGAATAAATAAAGGATAGTGATCCTATCATTTTAATATGTAATCACACTCCGATATTAATAAAAATACATCACTTCTACGAACCAACCAAACAAAAGAGTATGGGGGGATAAAAATACACTAGAGGGAAAGGTGATCCAGGTGGATATTTGTGGCCACCCACCTATTCCAACTGGCTCAAAATAGTCTTCTGGCAACTTACTATTTTTAGCAGTTTTTCGGTTCCTAAACTTTAGGGGCCATTTTGAGGACCTAAATGAAGTTTTTTTGGGATTGATCACCTCAATAATAGACAAAGGTTTTTCTTGATCCCCCAAATTGAATCTCATCAATGATATCTTTCCAATAATCTATCATGCACCCCAAACAAATATTGTATGCCAAAGTTACATCCCTGGGAAGTTGATACACCAAACTACCCAAAATGGGGTCTACAAAATTGTTGGATTTTCATCTTCCGGGGTTATGGTTTTGGATTTTATTTATGTTAAAAAGGCCTTTGGAGTCTCATTATAACATCATCTTCTTGCGAATGAGCATAGCCATCACATATCTTCTCAAAGATGAGTTGCCACCATTCTAGTGAGTCTTTCACTCTGTATTTCTATAGTTTTGTACATTTCTCTCATTAATAGAAATTTTGTATTATTGTATCTCTGTTTTTATGGTTGCATCTTTGATATGTTTATGTTATATTATTTGATATCTAATATATCTCTGTACATTTATTTTTTATATCTCTTCTCTCATTTCGTGTTGAAAATAATCCAAATCAAAAAGGGGATAAGGGTCTAGGAAGAGGGTCTAAGCCAAGGGGGATTCATCCAAGAAATATTATAACAATATTTCCTAAAGTATAATTTATGGGATATATATATATATATATATATATATATATATATATATATATATATATATATATTAATTTCCTAAGGGTGAGGAACAAATCACCATCTGGGGCCCATTTAGTTCCCAAAATGAAAAGCATCAAGTTAGGAACATGCATATAAAAAGTAAGAATTTAGTACATATTTTCATCATTAACTCAACATTCACTCATAATTCACTCATCATTATCACCTAGACTCCTACCATCCAAACCCTCCTTTCCATCCTGATTCATACTTGTACTTGGGATCTTGAGAATCTTTTTGTAACCAATAATTCCATGGTAATATGAATTTAAGAAGCATGTTTTCAAGCCTGTGTGTACCTTGAAGAAGTGGGTTGTCAGGCTCGTGGGAATTAACTATGGGTGAGAGAATTGTTCAGAATTGTTCCATGGTTGCAAGGAAATATCTATAGGGCTTTGAGACTTTATGTCCGTCTTATTGTTGAAGCCCCAGAAGGGAAGTGGGCTAGCTAGAGGAGTGTTGAGAAGAGAACGGGTACAATTCTTGGGGTGGGACAGGTTGTGGGAAATGAGAGACTGTAATCTAGTTGCAGTAGTTGGAACCTTTACCTTAGGGTTATTGTGATAACTAGACCTTAGCCAGGCTTGGGAATTCTTCCTTGGTGGAGTTTCTAGCCCCAACTCGAGGGTGACCTACTGCTAAGAGTTTATGAGAAACAAAGTCAATGGTTAGGAGGAAAATCTGAGGTCTACACGTAGTTGGTGGTTCAATTCATAAGATAAGCGTCTCTAATGTGTTTGTTTTACATCATATGTTATTATTTATGATATTTATGTTAATTGGATTTTACTATTTAATTATGATTAAGTTTATATATTGTTGGTGTTATAGCCCTAAAATTCCCTACTCATGCATACATGGCATTGGCCTTCCTACTTGCATAATTTTCCAAATCACTACTAAGGAATTCTATTTAAAAAACCAATTTTTAGAGCATGTACATGCCCTATTGCACTACTGCCCACATACATATACTTGTTGCATGCTATACAACCCGCAACATACACTTGCTGCACAAGCCGTTTATACCTCCAAAAGTTGCAAAAATTAAAAAAATTGTAAGGAATTCGGTGGAATTTACGGGCTATTGGAGGTTTCCCAACCAATTCACCTTCCATAGCCCATCCCCCAACATAATAACTATACTTTTGTCATATAAAAGGAGGTCTTGGGGTGACATTCCACAATCAATCATTAGAATGGTGAAACTCTTCCCAAATTCCTTTTCCTTCCTTGCCCAAGTATTTGCAGTGTTTTGTGAGTTATTGCCTCAACGTTCCCTCTCTAGCCCCTTTTCTCCCATACAATCCATTACCTTCCCTTGTGGTGATTAGTATATTATGAGAGAAGGTATTCAAAAGGTGCACTTGGAGCATTGTTAAGAGGAGCCTAGACCAGGTTCGCAAAGTGTTGGCCTGCAAAGGTTGTAAGTTCCAATCTTTGAGTATTGAATAAAATAATCTCTTTTCCTTGTCCCAAATGATGGTTTTTATGTATTTTCTTTGATTTATACATAACAATTTATATCTAACCATAATTGATGAATAGAAATAGGATTCTTCTAGCATTGTTTTCCTAGTTGTGGATGCAGGTCAGCTTTGGGAGGAGACTTGTAGCCTTGGGAGCTACAAAGCTTGAGTAGGTCAACACCAAACATTAGATAAAAGGTACAATTTCTGACTCACTCTTTCATTTCTTTCTACTCATCTATTTTGGAATGTTTGGGGTAGTGTAGAAATTCAATTGAATTTTAGGGAGTCATTTTCTTTGTCTATACTTAAAAACCTGGTATATTTATAGGGGGATTTTCCCGCTTGTAGAATTGGCGACTCCAATGGGAGTCTCTCCAGGGTTTTAGAGGGAGGTTTTTTGGGTTTTTAATTGGATTCTTAATTTCCTTTTGAGTTTCAATCAAGTTTACTGAGTTTTTTAAGGTTCTTTGGTCACCTGCAAGGTGCCTAACAGTATTCCCTGCTCTATTAGTCTGCCTAGTATTTTTATTTTTGAAAAGTCTCAGACATGTATGTGTCCTATTTTGGGTCAGCCCGCATACATACATTCTCTACACAATAGACAACCCGTGTACATACATAGGTTGTTGATGCAATAGCCCACGTCTCTGTATCTTGAAAGTGTTTTTTAACAAAGAGAGATTTTTCTCTTTCCTGATAGAAGTTTGGGCTTCTCAATACTTTCTTGAACCTGTTAGAGTCTCTATCTTTGGCCATAGCTTGGGTTGAAGTTTCAGTTAACTTGTTCCTTAGTTTTCTTTTGTTTTCCCTAAAATTTATAGAGCGAATTGTCAAGTTTTAGATCTTCCTTTTGGTTTCTTGGTTGAATCCCTACATTTATGTAGTTGGCTTAGGTTCTTTATAAATGATGGTTTCAGTTTTCTCTTTGTTCCAGTTTCTTCCTTTGAAAAATGAAAAAAAAGAAGTTTTTACTTAAGTTTTTCTTGTTAAAGAAGTTCAAAAAATCAAAAAAAGAATTTTGTTTCTTACATTTAGTTTGGTAAAGTAGTCACAGTTGTTGTTTGCAGAAGAAAAAGAGTCTTTGTTTCAAAGTTATTTTTGATTTCCTGAAATAAAAGTAGTTCTTCTTAGTCAAACGAAAGCACTTTTTAGTAAACTTTAATTACAAGATCTTGAAACATTGTTTAGAAAAGTTGAATTTTACAAAGAGTTTTATAAGCTTTGCTTTAGGTTCGAAGTATCTTTTTTCTTTCAAATGATTTAAATTTCTCTTCCTTATTTGTCTCATCATAACACCATTAGTTGCATGATCGCACCCTTTGCATAAATCAAGCCTTAAAATTAATGCTTAACTTAAAATATATTAGAATTTTTGTTTGTAGGGTTCACTGACTAGTTTAGGGTTTTAGGGCCTTGAATTAGATGTGAACAAGAAACTCTTCAAGGCCATTTTAAAACAAAAATTGGATTCTGAGATAGGGAATGTCTTATGTCTAGCGTCATAAGATTCAGCTGGGACCCCCCTCTAACATAGGGGATAAACACAAGGTTGCATGAGGAAAGGAAGAGGAGATAACCCCTCCAAAGTTGGAATAAACGTAGTGGGGATTGTATATTAAGGGTCTTTCTATGGAACAATACCGATCGCATTTTCCTACGGAGCTTCGTGGATCTCGAATCCATTTGATATCCTCCATTGTCTTCCAGACCAATTTATTTTGGCACCCTTGAAGGGCTTCATACTTGTTATCCTACTCATTATGATCTTCCCGACTGTCGACTATACCTGCCTAGTGACTGACTACAAGTTGGAAACCTACTTGCCAATATTTTACAAACTTACACAAGTGATTGCGGGGGTATACCACGGTACCTAGGGATTAAGTCAAATCATGGTTCACAGAGTATACATGGAGGGTGCTTCCATGTTAGAGTTGCACTTACACTGGTTAGTTTCTCTTGTGTCGATTGGCGTAACCATCCTTCCCACTAGTTAGTCGACTACTTGATTTATCTTTAGGAAACTTTTTAGAGTGTGATTTTTGTTCGAGCTAGTCAAGCCTTATTGTGTTGTTTGATCATTTCACAAAGTGGAAGATCAACACCTCCACCGGTCGTGAAGGGTTCAGGGCATGTCATTGGTTACTTTGAAGCCACCTTCACCACCGTTGAGGTGAAGAATTGATCAAGAAGGGTCGTTTGAAGCGACCGACCCACAGGAAACTATGTCTATGCCTACTCTGAGGGGAGAATTTCTAGAACCAAAGGAATCCATATTTTCTAAACTTGATATAGAAGGTTTCAGGCCAACAAATCCTCCAATTATCGACTTGTCTATGTTGATTTTAATTCATATTGTCCCTCCCGAGGTGACATATTCTGAGTGCCAGTTATTTCAATGACCGGAAATGGAAGCGAATTATTCTACTTTATCCAAGAGTCCTGGTACTCCCAATACAACTACTACTGGAGGGGGAACCGTACCTCCTCCTCCACCTTCTCCCACCAGGACCTCATTTCTCCTGAATACCATGAATTCGGGAAGTGGTTCGATCCCTTTAACGGCTTTGACCACTATCATGTTTACTCAGAACATGATGACCACTCCCTTCTCATATGGGATGCCTGACTTTGATACAAATTTGGTTCTTACTTATTCTACCTTACATACAGTGAGTCTGGGGGAAGGGAGCTCCAACGATCCCTTGCAAGGGTCAACCGCGGGCAATACTGCACCTTTTAATTCTATTCCTTATGGTGGGGGTCATATACCTCCTTCATCCCCTTCTCTCAATGACACTTTTCAACAACCAATCGAGCCTAACGCTAGATATATCTTGTTTGGTGGAGGTAGCTTAGGACCTTTGTCTTATACAACATCGGCGGGATCTATGCCATTCTCTTTGTTTGGTGCATTTTGGAACAACACTTTTCCTTCGGTATCTTTCTCGATTGGGGTAAACCCCAACTTTGGTCAACAGAACCCGGTGCAAGGTACCATTCCTTCACAGGGAGTGACGACTGGAGTATAATTCATATAGGTTATTTTGAATCCTTGGCATGGCTCATTTCCCTCGCAAGGAATTTTGGTCGAGGGTAAACCCTTCCATACTTAATAGAACCCCTGGAAAGGATCTGTACCTATGCTAGGTGGATCAGCTGGGGGAATCCCCTACCAAGGTCCTTGGAACACAACATAGGGAGAAATCCATGCGCAGGCTATGTCGTCGAATTTCGGGAGTCAGCCAATGAAGCCTCAATAGACGCAATTTCCTTTTTCTAGTCAAGGCCATGGTTTCTACCAAAACCCTGGCCAACAATCCAAATTTTCCTGGAAACCTAGTGCCAGTCAAAATCTAAGGCCTTCTTTTCTTGTAAATAATCCACAACCGAAACTAGTCTTTCTGGAAACCCTTAATTTGTCAGACTTGCCGAGATTATTGAATGAAATGATCTCTCACGATCTATGTTGGCCCCTTATGTCAACTAATTTTCCTTCTTATATTCCAAAATTTGAGGGCAAGCCTGGCGAATATCCAGGTGATCATGTGACTAGCTTTCACTTGTGGTTCTTGTCAAACTCGTTAAAAGACGACTTCATTTAGCTCTGCCTTTTTCAAACATCTCTTATAGGGGGTGGTGTGAAGTGGTATATTGATGTCTATGACTCAAGGTACTCTTAATTTAATGACTTAGCGATGGTCTTCTTGAACCATTTCCAATTACTAGTGAGATGTGATGTCGGCACTGAACTGCTGGCGAACTTCAAGCAAAACAAGGCTGACCACATATATGATCATATTCGAGAATGGTGGTGAAGAAAGAGATTTATTAAGGGAAGGGTCCCTTCTGCTTTCTTTCTTGAGTGGTTCTTGAAGTATTTGGTTCCCTATATATCCAAATATGTAGCAACATTCAGGGTGCTTTCAGAAGAGGAGGCTATTATGAGACCCCAACAACTAGAACTGATCTACTCTCAGTCTAGCATTCTCTACGAGATCTTGCAAGATGTGCCATGATATACTCTCGATAAGGCCAAATAAAATTTTGGGCCCCACACTAATGGAATTGTGGGATAAAAAAACCACAATTCCACGGATCTGTTGTCAAATTAGTTGCAACAATTATTGATACAACATACTGTGGCCAGCCAGAATCCTAGTTCGGTTTTCTCTGCTACCTAGACGTAAGATTTTCATAATGTTCAGTCAAATAATCCCAAGGCTAACCAACAGACCGAAGGAGAAAAGAAACATCAAAATAAAAAGGGTAAAGGGGATAAAAATGCTTCCAATAATGTTGGCGGGGGAAAAACTGAGAAGAATAAGTCGAAGTATCTGTGTAATCTCTGCACGGAAGACCACCCGACTCACCTATGCACTCATCTTTCAGAAGCCCATAAGCTACTAGCACATCAACAACTTGTTGTTTTGACAAACCCTTTTCCAGAAGGGAAAGATCTGGCTTAGGATTCTGCATCCACAAGCATGGCAGGGGGTAGTCAGGGTCGACCCATGCCTACTACTAACAACTCGGTCGCAAACATTTACATGATGAATGTTGGTGATCATTTATCAACCAAGAATCATGACTAGAGAACACCAGAATCTGTCAAGAAGGGAAAAGAGGCCACTAACCCATCGACTCCTCTCCAAATTGAGAAGGCAGTGGGTGAAACAATGACTCACATCCCTAAAGGTGCATTTAAGAAGGCTTCCCATAATTCAAATGCGAGGGATTCTTAGAACTACTATGTCATGGAGAATCTAGCACAGACCCCTTATGTGATGTATGCTATGGAATTTCTCCAGAGTTTCCCCTCACACAGAAAGGCTCTATTGTCCACCTTGGGAGCAACAGAGACTAGTAACCTAGGAGCAATCGTTTTCGATCCAACCGACCTAAAACCTTGGCTTCCTCACCATGCCACCTTTCAAAAAGTAGTGGCATACACCAAAAAATTGTTGAAACAAAACATTTTCCATACGGTGGTTGATTAGGGTGCCTCAACTTGCATGATGTTTTTGGCATGTTAGAATGCCATTGGCCATCTTGATTTGTCTCTATCGCCTACATTTTTTATGGATTTTTACGGTTGATCATTTAGAACACACCAAATAATTCCTTCCTTCTCGTGCAGTTAGGGGGTAAAACTATGTGTGTATAATTTGAAGTAGTCGATGCGCCTCTCGACCAAAATATCTTATTAGGATGGAGTTGGAATTATGTGATGCATGTGGTGGTTTCCATGGTTTTTCAGGTCTTGTGTTTTCCGCATGAGTGTCAAAGTGTGACCATTGACTAGTTTTACTTCTCTTGTACTGACCCTTCATCAGGGGCTTCCACAGTCCTGATGATTGATAACCCATAGCTTGGAACTGTCAACATAGGTGCTGGTTTTTTTCCATCATTGATTATAACTTTTCATTACCCACCACCTTCCAATGATGTAAAGTTTATATCGGTTGTTCCCGACCAGCCGAGGGATGCAATTTTTCAAGTGTCATCTTTTAGAACGAGCTACTTTCACGACCCATGGAATTTACCTTCCCCATCAGCCTCAAGGGGGCAGTCAGGGACCACCTATGCCTACTACTAATAACTTGGATGCAGACATTTACATGATGAACGTTGATGCTCATTTATCGACCAGGACTCGTGACTACGGAACACCAGAGTCTGTCGAGAAGGGAAAGGAGGCCACTAACCCATCGACCCAAATTGAGAAGTTAGTGGGTGAAACAATGACTCACATCCCTAAAGGTGCGTTTAGGAAGGCTTCCCATAATCCAAACGTGAGATTTTCTCAGAACTAGTCTTTTGTGGAGGATCTTCCACACACCCCTTGTGCGATGTTTTCTCTGGAATTCCTCCATAGTTTCCCATCACATAGGAACTCTATATTGTCCACCTTGGGAGAAACAAAGACTAGTAACCTAGGAGCGATCATTTTCAATCCAACCAAACTAAAAGTTCATCTTCCTGACCACATCACCTTTCAAAAAGTAGTGTCATACACCATGAAATCGTTGACATAGAACATTTTCCGTACGGTGGTTGATGAGGGTTCCTCGACTTGCGTGATGTTGTTGTCATTTTGGAAGGCCATTGGCCAGCTTGATTTGTCTCTATCGCCTATGTTTCTTATGGATTTTGACAATCGATAATTTAGACCAAACAGAATAATTCCTTCCTTCCCCGTGCAGTTAAGGGGTAAAACTATGTGTGTCAAAGTTGAAGTAGTCGATGCACCTCTCGAGTACAATATTTTTCTAGGATGGAGTTGGATTTATGTGATGCATGCGATGATTACCACAGTTTTTCGGGTCTTATTCTTTCTGCATGAGGGTCAAATTATGACCATCGACCAATTGTCCTTCTCTCGTCCTAACCCTTCATCGAGGGAATCCACGGTTCCGATGATTGATAAATCATAGCCTGTCACTGTCACCATAGGTGTCGATTTTTTTCTGTCATTAATGGGAACTTTTGATTACCCACCACCTTCCAATGATGTAAATTTTATATCGGTTTTTCCCGACCAGCCGAGGACTGCAATTTTTCAAGTGTCATCTTTTAGAATGAGCTACTTTCATGACTTGTGGAATTTACCTTCCCCATCAACCTCGATATAATGGATAGGGAACCTTGGCATGGCCATGCCCTTATATGCAACTGAGTTTGTGTACAACATTGTCTAGCAAGCCTCAGCCAATCCCGATATGGATCCCTTATAGGAGTCTGATCCAGTACTCGAGCCTATTTGGGCTCAATATTTTATTTCCACTCAAGATACTTTAGACTTGGTATTTCCCTTGGACGAGGTGATTCTCGAGGAAATGACTGGTCCTGACAGACCTTGGGATGATCTACATCATAGATCTTATTTTCTTCTCGATCTTAGGAGAGTAGAGGCGGGAGAGTTTGTCTTGACCATGAATGGAGATAACCCTTTTCCTATCAATCCTATGGCTATGCACAGAGTTTACGCTGATGGTAACATGGAAAGAATTTCAACAACGATTCCAATCGATATCTCCAGAACCCCTGGCATCGTGGAAAATGTTTTCATTGGAGCAGATTGCTCCCACAAAGAGATTCAAATTTACACCAATTTATTCAAGGAGTTCCACGACACTTTTTCCTAGTATTACAAGGAGATGCCAAGCATTGACCCATGAACTGTCGTTCATGAAATCCCAACTTATCCTAATGCCAAACTGGTCTGACAAAATCTTTGTCTCGTCAATCCTCGAAAATAAGCAACAATCAAGGCAGAAGTAAAGAAACCACTTAAAATTTGTTTTATCTACCCCGTACAGTTGACAGAATGGGTACCAAACCCATTTCCTATCAACAAGAAATAGTGCACAATTCTTGTTTGTATGTATTTCCATGATTTGAACAAGGCTTTCCGGAAAGACAATTTCCCAACCCCATTTATAGATCAAATTTTCGATGAATGTGTGGGTTGCGTAGTATTTTCTTTCATGGACCGTTTTTAGGGATACAATAAGATTCAAATCAAACCCAACGACCAACATAAAACAGATTTTATTTGTGTTACACATTATTTTTGTCACCCTAGTGATCCATTGACAAACATGTGTTCATGTTCCCAAAAATATTGTTTCTCCATGAGGAAGGTGACCGGATTTCTCTTCTCAAAAACCCTATTAAGGAAGGCCATTGCATGATGCACTATACATAGGGTGTGATGATGCTTGATTGTCTCCCTTTTTCCTAAAGCTGGGCTATGACGTCTCTATAGGCTTCTCTATAGCTAGGGTGCGGCAATGTCAAAATACTAAGAAAAGGTCTAGTTTCACGAAAGTTCTAGAAGGGGATCTTCTAGAATATGAGGTGGCGTCCAAATGGTTTGGATCTTACTCGCTTATTTGATTTGGTGGGATTATCCTAATCTCCTCAACCATATCTCTTTCCCCTATATAAAGAGGGATCTCTCATGGAAAAGTTTAAGTAAATTTAAGAAAATTTAAGTAAGAAAAGAAAGGCTAAGATTGTATGGAGAATTATGCATTAGATCATGCTTGAGAGCCTCATTTCAATTAATCAAGTTACCGTGGATGTTCTTCATTCAATATTGGAGCAAGTGTGTGTGTGGAAGAAAAGGGTCATTGAAAGGGGACCTTGTGACATCAAGGCTTTGGCTGTAATCTCCACTTTCACCTTAATATAATACAATGATATGTTTCTTTCCCATAAAACTTGTTTTGTTTTATTGTATGATTCCTTGATCACATGCATAAGTTCTTGTTGAGTATATTGGATTACTTTCACTTTGGTTGGCTTGTGTTCCCTTGCAGATTCAATATCACAGGAGCACCAGAGTGGAACTAGGATGACAATGGCAAGAAGAAGCGACATTTAAACAGTATGTTGCCTATCTCTTGTTAACTAGTAAACTCAATAGTTAGAGCTTAGGGAAACTGTCATATTCTGTTCAATTTTGTTCTAGATATAGGTGGATCTAGGGATATCTATTCATGTCTGCATTTATTGATTAATACCATACAAAAATTGGCAACGATACTCGAGATACGAATTCCTTTTGATTTTTTTCTTCCCATTTTCTGTTAGCCTTCTTTCTTCTGATTAAATTCACTCTCTGAGTCTGTGGGTGATCCATCTGGACTCCCTGGGTTTGGAAGTTCATTTAGATTTTTTGTCTTTCTCCCATTTTTTCTTCATTTACAGAGATCATCGCATTGTACCCTATTGTCATCCTGCGACGAACCTCATATTTCGCATCCTGGTTGCCCAATCCAGTGTGATGACATTGCACTGTGCTCTGCCAATAGCCTGTGACAACCTCATCTAATCGCTCTGTGTCCCATACATGGCCTGTGACGACTCTTGTAGAATTTGTTGGAGTGAGTCAATTTGTCTTTTATCACCCATATTTTCCTTAGTTTCCTGGGGTGAACTTCTTATGCCAATATTTGATTGATTCATGAGTTTAAAGCTTGCTTGTGATTGGTTTTCAGTGAGTGAAAGTCTTTCTTTGCATTTTGCAAGTTTTTGCTTGTGCTCATTATCACAAGGATATAATCTCAGATCTTTATCTGAGTGCTTGTTTGATGAAGGGTCTTTAGTTTGTTTCAAGTTTTGGATTGATTTTCCCTCCCAAATTGTTTGTTGATTAAGAAACACGTTTTTCTTGCATATAACAAAAGGTTTTCTTGTATTTTTCATTTTTGTCTATATTACGAGTTTGATTTGGGAATTGTGTTGAGAATGTCTTGATTTTCTTGGATTACATTTTTCTTTCATCGTCACCTCTTTTATTTTGTTTAGAAAAGGAACAGCTGAATTCATTTATTCTTTCTAGTAATCTCTCCTAAGAAAATTTTTACATTCGAAATATTTCTTAAAGAGAAGAATTGGAAAATTTTGTAGTTCATGATTATTTGGAATTGTATTCATTCAGAATTAAGAAATTGCAATTCATAACTTTTTGTACTTCAAAAGAATACCTTCTCCCTACTGTAATTAGAGTTCATTGAATTGAAAAATTTCCCATTCATCTCTTTTTGCAATCTATTGGGTCAAGGTCACAACATCAACAGTTTCATTTTCATCTCCCTTTTGAGTAAACAACGACTATTAAAACACAACGTAAATTTAAAATTTATTAGCAACTTTTATTTTTGAGGGATATTTTTCACCAAAATTAGCTAGGACAGTGCTTTGTAATAAGTTGTAAGGCACACTCTCCAAAGCGTCAAAACACACAATAGTATCTTGTGAGAGGGAGAGTTCAAATCCATTTTCGACATTTTGTCTTGGGAAGCCCTTCTCACACAAGGGTCAAACCTGAGGTTGCAATGAGACTTGAAGAGTTACTCACCCTGCTTTGTTGGTATTAGTGTAGATATTGTGCATATTATTCGGGGTCACTTGAAGGTATACCCACAATTATGAATGGAAGCCTTTCGAGTTGATTTCGGGCTAGATACCCTGCCTTTGCGTGTGGATCGAACTGTCGACTGCTTCCCTAGGAATAATTGGAGTAAGTGGTAACCTTAGTGACCTATCTCTTTAGGTTCTTTACACGAAGTGACTGTGGAAGGGAAAGTCTTCACGGTACCTGGAATTGACGTTGGCCAAACTCACTCAGGCTCCTTGGAGGGTATACCCATGATTATGTGTGGGAGCTTGCACCAGGGTGTATGTCCATTAAGAAGGTCCTCAACATAACTTTTCCACCTGCTTATCCAAGCCCCTTATCGTCTTGATTTCACAACATTGGATTTCATAACCAACTAGTGACTTCAAAACAAGAAGGTTTGTTTTATTGGTTTGATTCCTAGACTTTATTAGTGATTGTTGTTTGTTTTCTCTAGTTGACCATAGATTTTTTTCATTCCTTATTTGGTTCAGCCAACATCGGCCTTCGTCATTCACATAGGATGCAAGGGATACCCCCGGAAGATTCGAAAGGTTACCTCTCTTTGCTTCCTAGTTCACCAGAAGGCTCTCCCAACAATGAAGTAGCTTCTGAAGTTGGAAGCATACACTCTTTGAAATGATTTTGAATTGTTTCGGATTCGTTAGAAGCATTCTGACTTCCCCCAAAACCGGCTTTGAGTGTTCTATGAAATCCATGTATGATTCAGATGAAATCATCCAGAGAAATTGTTGTTCTTGATAATACTGAAGTACCTACTGGACCTAATGCAGGATATGGCGTAGAAGATACACTTTTTCACAGTGAATCATTTAGGACACCGACTCACACTATCAAAACTTCTAATCCTAGTTTCGTCCCTTTGATAGTACATGATCTTTACGACAACCTAGGAGTGAGTCCTGATCAAACTATGGCATCGCAAATGCCTGAGACGTTCGTTACCTATACAGTACCTTTAGACCATTTCAATGGTACTACCAGTAGTGTCACCGTTGTTTCAGACCAATTGTTGGTTGTTTCTCACTCGATTCTTCCTCTCCAGATGGCCCATTCTATTGTGGTCCCACAAGCTACCATGGTTTCTACTAGGAATGTGGTTGTCACCCAATCTCCTATTGGGAAACCACTTCCATATAGACCAAATCCATCACTTCCCCCTGGGTATAAATCTATGATACTTTCATTTCTATCCCTACCTAGGTTCCATCCAAAGGTTCTTGACTTTTTGTTCCTCCTGGGTATAACGTTGCGAGTCACTTTGTTCCCACACCTACCCATATTATCTCCGGAGGGCCTTGCATTCGTCCTCCACCTTTGTTAGGAGGATCTCATCATCCTGGCCCTAGTGGCTCTAATCCAGTTGGAGGCACCACTCATTTTATCACTTCTGGTTTCTAGATTTCTGTTGGAGGTCAACCTCAAGCTAGGGGGAAACCTCAATTTGGGGGACAACCTCCGATTGCGGGACAACCTCAACTTCAGGGGCAACCCCAGGTTGGAGTCTGTAACCCAATTTATGGACAACATGTACTTGTGTTACAATCTCAACCTTGGAACCTTCCTCTCCAAGGAAATCTACAACCGTCTAGGGGAAACATCCTCAAGTCAATTCTTTTGTACCCCCTAACCTTGGTCAACCATATCCAGGTTCTTTGAATCCCGCTTGGGGTCAAAAATTTCAATCCAATGTTCCTTTCCAACATACCTAATCAACCCAACCCTGTGGGCTATTTCCCTCAAAATTCTCCACAACCAAATCTGTCGGGACTGTCTAATTATATGCAGACTGCTTATGGTCCTACTGGTATACCTATGGGGATTCCCCCTCAGAACTACCAGTTTCCTCAAGTGAACAGGCAGTTTCATTTTCTGGCCACTTTGGATTTGCCTGATTTGTCTAGGATTTTGAATGATCCTATTTTAAATTCTCCCTATTGGCCCATCATACCAACCAAGTTACCGTCTGAAATTTCTAAGTTTGATGTTCGAGGAGGAGAATATCCAAATAATCATGTTATGAATTTTCATCTATGGTTTTCATCCAACTCCTTGATGGATGACTCCATCAAATTATGTCTTTTCCAATGAACTCTCACGAATTCGGCAGCAAAATGGTACATCGAGTTACCACGAGGTTTCTTTAATGAATTTAACACCCTATCCATGGCCTTTTTGACACATTACTGGTTGCAAATTCGATACGAGACATGAACCAAAATCCTCGTCCACTCATATTTATGATCACATCCATGAGTGGAGGAGGAGAAGACATTTGAACAAAGTTCCTCTTCTTGATAAACTATTGGCTAAGTGGTTTACCAAATCACTCATTGGACCTATTTCTTGTGATTTCGCCATGGGTGGTGTTGTCACTAAAGAGCATGTGATTAGTCGTTCTCAGTATCTAGATCTCATTTATTTGCAAACAAGAACACTTTACGATTTGATCCCCGACGCTCCTCGTCCTTCCACAACTCCTACCCCAACACCTCCAGTAGATTCTCATGCTACTGATGTTGTGATTGCAACCTTTCATGCTGAGATCCAGTCTACGCATTTCGGTCACACCAATCCAAAATCTAATAATTCTAATGTACAAAATACTCCTACTCCTACTCCTTCCATTGGTAAGACTGCTGAGGTTAATTATGTTCAATCCACACCTACCGGAAATAATCAAAATAAGAAGAAAGGGAAGGGTAAGAATAAGTAAGATAATAATAATAATACATAGTCTGATAAAGACAAAATGCAAACCGATAATGATAAAGATAAACGTAAACCTCGTTACCCTTGTCTTATTTATGGTGACGATCATTACATGAAATATTTTCCAAGATGCGCTGAGGTTACTAAGTTCCTCTAAGGGACCGGAAAGCCTTCTACACCTTCCATTCTGCCACAACCTTTCCCTTCTCATCAGCAGGCCCAACTGGTCATTCATGACCAAGCTTCTCCTTCCACATCATCTTATGTCCTTATGTGTAATGGTGACTCTTAAAAGAATGAATTTGCAGTCGCAACTCGAGCCAAATATTACTCTTCCTCGAAAGAGAAAGTTGATGATATACCACCTTCATTGGTTCAACCTCATCCCCCAACTTCACCTCCAAACAGTCCTCTTCATCTTGAATGACCAGGTCTCGATACAGTTCTTTGCCCTCCTCCCAAGGGCATTGTTCGAAAGTCTGTGTTTAATTCTCACGCGTGTGCTGCTCAAAACTATAGTATTTTAGAAGACCTTATGCAAGCACCCTCCGTGATGTCAGCTCTCGAAGTCCTTCAAAGTTTTCCAAATCAACGGAAGGAATTATTAAAGGCCATTGGTGGAATTGATCCCACCGATACTAATTTAATAATCTTTGACTTGGAAGATCACATTCCAAGACTTCCTCCTCAGTTAGCATTTCAGATCCAAGTTGTTGTTGAAAACAAGAATATATGTAGAACTGTTATTGATGAAGGTGCCTCGAATTGTGTTATGTATGTTAATTGTTGGAAAGCTATTGTCTCTCCTACCCTCACTAAATCACACAATACACTTAAGGCTTTCAATGGTATTGGTTATAAGTGTTACGATGTTCTCCCCTCATTGTCTATTACGTTAGAAGGTAATTCGATCAATGTTGAGGTTGAGGTCTTCGATGCACCTATTGATTATAAAATTTTACTTGGCCGTAGCTAGATCGATTCCATGCGGTCATTTGTGTCCACCCTTTTCCATGTGTTACATTTCCCACACTAAGGAAAGGTTGTTGCTATGGACCAACTAGCCTTATTTAATTATGATTCCTGTACTAGCAACACTCCATTTATCTTGAAGACGCCTCTTAGTTACAAGAATGTCAGAGTGTGTCTTTTGTAAGATTCAACTTTGATGGGTACATTTCCAATCTGACCACCCGATTTCCCCCTCCTTTTGTTTCCTCAATTAACATGATCTCAACCACCATTCATGAAACCTCTGAGTCATATGACCCATGGGTAGTACCTAGCTCTAGTGATTACCTTCGTTACAATGAAAAAATTCCTTTAAGTCTTGTCAAATCCGCTTAAAAAGTTATTCAATCAGAAACCCCCTCTCCTCCTCTCTGTGATTCATCTCCTGATCCGTTCCACATGATCTTTCCTATTGATGAGACGATCATGTCCATCATGTCTACGGAAGATATTCCATGGGACAATGGACATCATTGTTTTATTCTCTTCCTAGAACGTGATACCATAGAGAGTTACCAACGGATTTCGACTCTATGGACCATTGTTGTTATTTCTTCAGTTCCTAAGTCAACACACAATGTCTTGTATGAAGGGAAATTGAGTAAAGTTTCACCTACCATGCCTCTTGACATATCGATGAAACCCGGAGTCATGGAAAATGTTCATATCAGGGATTTTTGTTCTACTAATGAGGTCCACACTTATAAATCACTTTTTCAAGAATTTCGTGATGTTTTAGCCTTGAGTTATGAGGAAATGCTAGGTATTGATCCTGATATTATGGTGCACAATATTAAGACATATCCAGACGCTAAACCATTCAGTAGAGACTTCACCCATTCCATCCACATAAATCCACTGCTATCAAGCTTGAAGTTGAAAAAATTATTAAAGTTGGCTTTGTCAATCCTGTGGCTTTGACCGATTGGGTATCCAATCTTGTTCCGGTGAATAATAAACAAGGAACGATTCACATGTGCGTAGATTATAGGGATATAAATAAAGCTTGTCCTAAAGACAATTATCCCACCCCTTTCATCGACCAGATCATTGACGAATGTGCCGGAAGTGAGATCTTCTCCTTGATGGATGGTTTCTCCAGCTATAATCAGATTAATATTTTGCCCACGGATCAACACAATACTACTTTTATTTTCCCCTGGGGAACCTTTTCCTACCAGAAATTACCCTTTAGTCTCAAGGACATTGGTGCGACTTTTTAGCGTGCTATGTCTTGCACTTTCCATTATATTAAGCACATTTTGCAACCCTATCTTGACGATCTCCCGACACATTCCATGCATCACCCAGATCACCCAACACATTTAAGGGCCATTTTTGTATGATGTCATTATTATCACATACCTTTGAACCCACACAAATGTGTTTTTTGTGTGGAGTTTGACTAAATGCTTGGTTTTATCGTGTTGATTCATGAGATTCGAGTATACCCCTTGAAGGTTGAGTATATTCTTAATCTACCTCCTCCTTCTACACTATGCCAACTCCAAAGTTTGCAAGGGAAGGAAAATTTTTTGCGTCGTTTCATCCCCAATTACACTGAACTGACGAAAGGATTCAATCGACTACTCAAGAAAGGTTACGAGTTTGTATGGGACGATACTATAAACAAATACTTTGAAGCTTTGAAAATTTCTTTAACCCGTACCCCTTTATTGTTTCTCCCTGACTATAGTCGAGATTACTTCCTCTACTTAGTTTCTTTGAACTCTACCATCGCTATGGTCTTTGTCCAAGAAGATGATTCACATGAAGAAAAAGTGATATACTATTTGAGTCGGAGTCTCATGACTACCGAAACCAAATAACTACATCTGGAGGAACTGGCCTTGGCAACTGTTCAAGCTGTCCAACGTTTTTGGCATTATATCTTATTATGCAGAACCATTGTTATTTTTTATTGCAACCCCATACCACATATCATTACTCAATAATTTCTAAGGGGAAAGTAATCCAAATGGATAGTTATTCTCTAGGATTTTGACTTGGAGTTTGAACACACTAAGTCAAAGAAATCTTTGGCTCTTGTCAAACTAATATGTGACCTTGCCTCCACTGAGAAAAAAAATGTGGTAGAGGATTCCTTGCCTGACGAACCCCTTTTTCTTATCAGTTCTGATGATGTCTGGTAAAGAGATATTATTATCTATCTCCAGAATCAAACTTTCTGGCCTGATCTATCTAATACAGATCATCTTCGTATACGATATCAATCCTGCCAATACATCATTCTTGGGGATACCCTTTACCATCGTGGTATTGATTTCATTTTTTGATGATGTCTCACTTACGATGAAGGTGAGAAAACTTTGAATGAATTTCACTCTGGAGCATGTGATGGTCATATGTCTGGGTATGCCACTGCCCCAAATATCTTGCGAGAAGGTTATTTTTTGCCTTCTTTATTTAAAGACTGCATTATTGTTGTCCATAAATGCCATGCTTTCCAAACTTATAATAACAAGATAATATCTCATCCTGCTCCCTTACATATTGTAATTTTCGTTGGTCCATTTGCCAAATATGGCATCGACTTCATGACATGTAACCCTCACTTGGCCGGGGGGCATGGATACATCATTGTAGATGCGGATTATTTCACTAAATGGGCCAAGGCGATGCCTAGATTTGATAGCACCAGGAAAACTGCAACATTGTTCATATTCAATCATATCATTACTAGGTTTGGTGTCTAATGCATACCCCCCCTTCTCTTCTAAGGGATGCTCGACCTCCCGGTCTAGGATCGTTCAAAATCCTGGAGTCAGATCGACTCTTTGGGACTTTATTAGACCCAAATTAGTCTACATAGGTCCCCTCTCCTCTTTGTTCAAGTTCTGTCAAACCTAGCCCCCCTTGTTAGGTACTTTCCTTCATATGACCTCAGTTATGACCTCACGTAACACGTGATTTTGGAGTGGCCAAAAGTGGTTTAAGACCACACTACTTTTCTCCTCACAATTCACTATCAGTTGACGTGTGTCCCTTTTGAAATACCATGGTTCCAATTGTGGCCTGCTCTAAGAAAATTAAAGCTCGATCACCTCCTGGCCCCACAATCAACCTTGACCATTGATCTTGTGATCTCGGTCATACCTCTTGATCAACAGTTTAGATATGTCTCCTCTCTGGATCACGCCCTCTTGGAACTCCACGATCTATTGACATGTAGACCTTTCAAATCAACGGTCGCTACATGCTTCGCTACTCCTGGATTCGGTGATTTCAATTCTCAACCTTCACGCTCTCCCAGAACGCTTTTATCCAAAGTTCGAGATCTATTGACATGTGTTTCCCACAGATTGACAACCACAAATTACTTCAGCTATTCAGTCCTTGGGGATTTCAACTCTCGCGTACTGACCTTTCCCTGGAGGTACTTTCACTCGAAATCTAAGATCTATCGACGCTAGTCTCTTGTAGATTGATGGTCACAAATTTCTTTGGTTCTTTATCTGAAGTCCATAGATTCCTGTGTTAAGAACCAAATATCAATATAGCATAGAAAAACGTCAAAAAAAGTACTCAACTCCTTGAAAAAGAGATAATTTTAGATAATAAGCCTCTTCGAGGGGACAACTTCCTTTTACCCCACTTAAATGTTCAAGTACAAGATGATTCAAAATGAAAATGTCTCCTTGGTATATATAGGAGACTAGGAGGTATAATTACAACTAATGGCCTAAAGCCGACATAAATAAAATAACATTACTAATATAATATGCCCCAATTAAGGGGTAATGAGTCAATATTAGGGCTTAACATGCCCCTCCTCTTGAGACAAGTGTTGTCTGCAACGCTTGAGTAACTATGGATGATTCTGTATAAAACACTCATCTTCCCAAGTGGAATCGTCAGCCGGTAGTTTCCTCCATTTAATGAGATACTCTGAAATGGATCTATACCTCAGCTGGTGAATCCTTGTGTCACTGATGGCTTCAGGCTCCAATATGATTTTTCCTTCCTCGTCAAGTTCTGAAAATATAGTTTGAACTGGGATCTTGTTGCCTATAACCTTCTTTAAGCATGAAACATGGAAAACTGGGTGTACTCGTAAAGATGCAGGCAACTCCAATTTGTATGCCATAGTACCGATCTTTTGCAAAACCTTATAAGGGCCATAGTACTTTGGTGATAATTTATTATCCTTATTGGCTTTCTTGAGGGACCTTTGTTTGTATGGTTGTAGTCTTAAAAACACCCAATCCCCTACTTCAAAACTTATTTCACTATGATGTTGATCTTATTTTTGTTTCATGCGATTTTGTGCCATGGTAAGGTTGTTCTTTAAGATTTGGAGAACTTGTTGTTGATTCTTGATGTGATCTTCCATTGCTTGAACCTTAGATTTTTATTTTAGAGAAGAAGTGATGGAAGGAGGGTGGTATCCATAAAGTGCCATAAATGGTGTCATTTTTGTTGCAGTATGAAAGGAAGTGTTATACCACCATTCTGCCAAGGGTAACCATTTGAACCATTGTGTTTTTTTATCAGAGACAAAGCAACGAAGGTAGCCTTCCAGACATTTGTTCACTACCTCGGTTTGTCCATCAGATTGAGGATGATAGGATGAGCTACGAGCCAATTGAGTACCCAAACAAGAAAATAATTCTGTCCAAAAATGTCCAATGAAGATGGGATTTATGTCACTTACAATAATCTTTGGGCTGCCATGTAGCTTTTGAACTATCTCCTTTAATGCGGTGGCAACTATACTAGATTTGAAGGGATGAGAGAGTGTACAAAAGTGTGCGTACTTGGTCAGTCTATCAAAAATTACCATGATGACACTCTTTCCTTCAGACTTTGGTAATCCTGTGATGAAATCCATGGAAACCTCCTCCCAGCACTGACTTGGGATGGATAATGGTTCTAAAAGACCTGGGGTCTTAATTATTTCCACCTTATTTTGTTGGCATACCAAACATTCTACCACAAACCTTTGAACATCAATTTTAAGGCCATCCCAAAAAAAATCCTTCTTGACTCTATGGTATGTTTTCAAAATTCTCAAGTGCCCTCCTACTAGAGAGGTGTGCAATTCCAATAGTACCTTTTCTTTGAGTTGGGAGTTCTTATATAAATATAAGCGATCTTTGTACCATAGTGAATCATTTTTCCATGTAAATGTATCTGATGCACTGAAATCCTTCTGCAACCTTTGAATGAGAGTCCACACTTTTTCGTCATTCTTCCATTCATCCCTTTCTTCTATTATCCAATCGGGCTGGATGATCAAAATAGCACAGAGAAAGGCCTCAACATCTTCATCCTTTCTTGAGAGTGCATTTTCCACAACATTTTTCTCCCCTTTTTATAGATGATTTCAAAATCATAACCCAATATCTTGGTTACCCATTTTTGTTGTTCTTCTGAAGATAGTCTTTGTTCCAAGAAGTATTTAAGACTATCATGATCTATTTTTACCTTGAAGTGACTACCTATTAGGTAAGGACACCATTTCTTCAATGTATGTAGTATTTCCATCTTTTCCTTCTCATAAATGGGTTTGTGTAAGTCCTTTACCTTGAGTGGTCGACTTTCAAAAGCCAAGGGCCTTCCTTCTTGCATTAGGACAACACCAATTCCATTTCCCGAGGCATCACATTCCACAATAAAGGTTTTTGTGAAGTCTGGAGTGGTCAAGACATGAGCTTTGCGCATCACCTCTTTAAGTTGTTCAAAAGATTTAGTTGCCTCTGGAGTCCATGAAAATGAATCCTTCTTAGTTAGTGTCGTTAAAGGTGTTGCTATTCTTCCATAGTTCCAAACAAACTTGCGGTAGTAACTTGTCAAACCCAAAAATCCTCTAAGATTCTTCAATGTTTTGGGAATCAGAAAGTCCATCATGGCCTTAATCTTGTTAGGGTCTACCTTGACACCTTCATGATATACAATATGACTCAAATACTCTACCTCCTTTACTCCAAAGAAACATTTGGATGGTTTGGCATATAGTTGTTGCTCCTTTAGTAGTTGTAGCACCTTGTCAACATGTCACACATGATCCTCCCAAGACTTGCTATAGATTAGTATATCATCAAAAAATAATAACACAAATTTTCAAAGGAAGGGCTTCAAAATGGAATTCATCAACCCTTGGAATGTGGAAGGTGCATTTGTAAGGCCAAAAGGCATGACCAAATATTCATAATGGCCTTCATGAGTTCGGAATGTTGTTTTTGGGATATCTTCTTCCTTCATTCTGATCTGATGATACCCTAAACGAAGATCCAATTTTGTGAAATAGATTGCTCCATATAGTTCATCTAACAATTCATGAATGAAGGGAATGGGAAACTTATCTTTAATAGTGATCTTGTTGAGCTCTCTATAATCTAGACACATACACCATGAGCTATCTTTCTTGAATACCATTACCACATGTGCAGCGTAATAACTTTGGCTAGGTCTAATAATGCCAACCTCTAACATTTCTTCAACCATGCGCTCAATTTCACTTTTTTGGGCGTAAGGGTATCTGTATGGCCTGATGTTAGGAGAAACACTCCCAGGAATTAGGTGAATTTCATGATCATTATTTCGAGTGGGTGGAAGACCTTTGGGAATATATTTAAATACTTTGGAATGCTTATCAATGATCCTTTGGAGATCTTGAGGAATAGATGGCTTAGATGTTTGAACATCTAGTGACCATAGTTTTGCAATAACGCCTTGATGCCCATTTTTCAATAATTTTGTCATGCCATTAGAGCTTATCACCTTACCGGGTTTCCCTGTAATACCTCTTAACTCAATTTCTTTTCCTTCCAATGAAAATTTCATGAAAAGTTCTTGAAAATTAAAAGCCACTGTTCCTAATGATTGTAACCATTAGATTCCTAGTACAACATCTGCACCACCCATGTGTATAGAAATCATTGGACTATTCATTACATATTCCCCCATAGTAAGATTGATCTTATTGCATTTTCCTGAGCAATTGATAGTTCCTCGATCTGCAATCATTACTTGAAACTCTGGCGATGGATATACAAAGAAATTGAGAGCTTTGGCTAATTTATAGTGAATGAAATTATGAGTACTACCAAAATCAATTAGGACTATTACCTTTTTTTTTTTGATGTATCCTTCGATCTTAAGGGTTTGAGGAGTGCTAATTCTAGCCAATGCATTACACGATATCGTGGGAGTCAACTCTTCAGACGAAATTGCTTCTACGTTTTCATCTCCAGATGGTTCTTGTTCTTGTTCTTCTTCCTCTTCACAATCTATGTAGAATAATTTATTCTCACCACGCTTATGTCCCTTACTATACTTGCTGTCACAATTAAAGAATAAACCTTTTTCTTTTCTTTCCTCCAATTGTTGATGTGTCAACCTTGTAGGTTGAGGTGTTTTAGAAGAAGGATCATTGTTCTCTCTATAGATGTTAGGATTGGTCCTTCTAGTAGCCATAGCCATACCTTTATTTTCAACATTTATTGTCACCTTAAATGCATTCTCCAATGATATGGGTTCCCAAAGGCAAACCTCATGTTGAATGCTATCCTTTAAAGTTCCTATGAATACATCAATAAAGTGCTCATCTGGAATATCGGTTACCTTTATATTCAATCTTTGGAATTTCTCAATGTGCTCGGTAACTGAACCCTTTTGCTTGAGATTTATCATTTGGCTAAAGAAGGTATTGCTCCTTGTATTCTCATAGTGTAATATCATTTATTCCATGAAAATTGTCCAAGTGACGAGTGATTTGCAAGAACAAAGCCATCGATACCATACAAATTTATTAGGTTCTAAATATAAAGAAGCAATTCATTCCTTTTGTGTATGTGGCACATTATGTAGATCAAAGAATTGATCCATCTGAAGTATCCATGTGATTGGGTCCTTGCCATCAAACTTCCTCATATCGATCTTAGGAACGTGGTTGGTCTTCAACCCAAAGTTGGAGTTTCTCCATTCTTGATTCACCTTCCTTATGTCCTGATCATGAATTTCATGGGATGCATTTTCACTTTTAGGTGTCCTCTCTGTTACGAAATTTTTCAATACTTCCATGATCTCCTCTTTTAAACCATCCATCTTTGCCTCCAACTTAGCTCCCATCTCTTGTAGTTCATCTTTTGTTACTATCTTCTTTTGTAAATCATTTATGTCCCTACGCATTTATTCACCTTCATTAAGAGTCCAAGTAGGATTGTCTGGAGGCTTATTTGGTGTAGAAGTTCCCTTTTTGGGTGGCATGTTGGCCAAGTATCACTTTTGAAACTTGATTTTGAGGTGGTTCTACTAGACAATCTTTCTTATGTTGTATCTCCCAAGTTTTGGCCCTTCTGGGTATGAACATTTTTTTTATGTAGTTCTCTAATATTTCTTTTCTGCAATGCCATAGGTATGATCAAAATTGGATGTTCCAAGTGGAATTTATGGTAACTTCCCCACAACTTGCCGATTTTTGGCCTTTCCAGGATATCTCACTTGTATAGCTTTCCCCGCACAAAATAATTGATATAAAATTCTGAAACTCGTACCAGAAATACTACATATTGTACACGATCCAATGAAATTAGTCCCACACAATTTGGATACTCTAGGAAGAAGTTATGATTGTTTTATCTGGAACACCTTCTTGAGACTAATCAATATGACTAGTCAGATACCCTATCTTACACAGGGTGTATCTACAAATTTAAGATGAACCAGAAGCTGAAATTTTTACCACAGATACCTTACTAATTTATATGAATAGCCTCTAGATTTTAGGGTCTTAAACGTTATAGAATTTTTTTTATATAGAACATTCCGCAATGACTTAGTTCATGATGGTTCTAGAACCCTCTCTTGTACAGACTGTATCTCCGAAAGTATAAGGCCTCCGGAGCTGAAATTTGAACCCAACATACCTTGATCCGTCTACTAAATATCCTCCAAGCCGTTCCTTCTGAAACATTGTAGAAAAAAAGTTATAGAAAAAATTCCAAATTTTCTCATATGTAGCAGTGAAACCCCAAGACCTTGAGCTCTGATAGCATATGTTAAGAAGCAAATATCAATATACCATAGAAAAACCTCATAAAAAGTACTCAACGCCTTGAAAAAGAGATAATTTCAAATAATAAGACTCTTTGAGGGGGAAACCTCCTTTTACCCCACTTAAATGTTCAAGTACAAGATGATTCAAAATGAAAATTTCTCCTTGGTATATATAGGAGACTAGGATGTATAATTACAACTAATGGCCTAAAGCTGACATAAATAAAATAACATTACTAATATAATATGCCCCAATTAAGGGGTAATGAGCCAATATTAGGGCTTAACATCATGCCACGTGTCCTCCTAAAATCAACGACTCTAGTCTACTTTGGGACTTCATCACCTTCTACAAAGACCAGATCGACGATCCTTGGCACCCTTCTCGATCAACAGTTGAGATTCACTTCAGGGCTTCGGCCTTAGGGAGTTTCAACTCCTCTACACTCACTTTCTCCTGGAGCGTTTTACCCAGAGTCCACGATATAACAACACGTGTCTCCCCTTTGATCAAACAGTTTCTATCCACTTCAACCTTAGACTCTCTGGGCTTCGTTGATTTCACTTTCTCCTTACTTGAAAAAATTCCAGAGCACTTTCGCCTAGAGTTATGGATCTTCTATCATCTGTCCCTATTAACGATGGATAGTCCCTAGTCTCTTCAGGACTTCTGTGAATCCTCACTTCAATGTGCACGTAGAGGCTTAACGCTCGTTCTCTTTACCCATATCCAACGATCTGGAATGATTCTGCTCCCCCCTAGATGGATCTTAGCCGGTGATTTGTGAAACCTTCAGAACTATCCTCCCTTTGAAGATTTCTCATGCTATCTCTCTTGAGATTTCTCCCCCCTTCTATCCCTTTAACTCTTTACAAAGTTACTTCAACACTTAGTCGAATTTCGGGTCTATGCACTCCTTGCAACAGATTATTATGCAAGAGTTTGACTCTTGCGGATGACTGTGCACACCTTGCAACAATCACTTTTCACTTCTTGCAAAGGGAAAGTTCACGCTACCTCTTCTGAGCTTATGAGTCGAAACAAACTCTGTCAGTGCACTCCTTGCAGATTGTGTACACACCTTGAACGGCTCAACGAAGAGATACAATTGAAACTCATGCAAACATCTCACAATTTCATATATTCCTAATGAAATTCATTCATTCATGAAAACAACAATAACAGGGAATTGCAAACAGTAACAACACCATGCATTGGATTAAGTTTTCTCTATTATATTCATTCAGAATTAAAATGGCTATAGCTATGATCAAATAACAACCAAAAACTCAGAAATTTCCTACAAACTTGCAGCAGCCTCAGTTGGGCGTACAAAACCTCTATTTATCTCAGAGGGTCCTTAGGGTTCCCCCCAACTACTCATCTACTCAAAAAAAAACTCTAAATGCTATCCTAGTTCAGTTACATTCAAGACTCAGAGTGAAAAATGCCAGATCACTCATGATCATTTAGCTTCAAAGTGCTTGATCTTCTTCCATTTTCCAATCAGCTCCAGAGAACTCACAGTAACCTCCAACTCTTAAGATTCTAAAATGATTCCAAAGCATTGAGTTGTCTTGCCACGTGTGCTTGCTGACAATGCTCCTACATCATACTCCCCTGGAAAAAAATTCATGGACTCCTGTCCATGATATCTTGTACCAACATTCCATGTTTCTGTATATTATCTTCATTTTCCCAACTGACATCTTCTATTGGGTGTCCCTTCCACTTGACCAAATATTCAAAATAGGTCTTCCTCCTGGTCTTTTTTCCAATCCTCTCATCAATGGTCTTCTCTATATATGATTTTTCTACTACAGGAATTTGTTTCTCCCACTGAATCTTCTCTTGATCTTCTGATCCCTCTATGTCATCTTCCCAGTAAGGCTACAGGTCTGAAATGTTAAATATGGGTGATATTCCCACATCATCTGGCAGCTCAATCTCATAGGAATTTGCAACAAACTTCCTTAATATCTTACATGGACCTATCTTCTTCATCTTTAACTTGTTATATGTTCCCCTTGGGAACCTTTCTTTGCTGATATGTTCCAGAACCTGATATCCTACTTCAAATTGAAGTTCCCTGTGATGTTGATCAACCCTGTACTTGTACTCTTGGCTAGAGATCTGCAATTGTCCTCTGATCTAGCTATGGAGTTGTTGGCATAAGGGTAGACCCAGGGTTCAATGCTACAACAATGCACCAACAAATCCCTAACTATTGGCCCTTTCAGCAACACCTGTGAAGCAGTTGAAGTCTCACTCGAGGTAGTGGCAGAGGTGGTTCCATTACTCAAGTGTCTGCAACCTTAGCTAGGACACAGATCTGTGATTATACAACTTACTAAAGCAATTAGCACCGTTAGTTCCTCAATATATAGTCAATAACCACTTCTCTTATAAGACAGAACTTCACATCATTCACACTAATATATGGCATTCAAGCACTTATCATATACAAATGGATTAGAATGATCGTATCAATTACTAAGCATGAATATCTAGATCAGATCTAACATTCTAACATATAATAAGCACCAAGCATGAATAGATCTATCTAAACATATCAGATCGTTTCACATATAATATGTAAATACATCAAGACAAAGCACAAATTACATCACACAGGGTTTACATGGTTTAGCCCCACCCTGGGGCTACGTCCACCAACTCTTCTTATTTATTGTCTTCAGTCAATCGGTTACAAGAACAGAGCCTCAACATCCTTACTCCGCACATGACAGAAGATCTGGGCAACTAGCTAGATCCTTCTTCCTTGGGTTACAACACAAAGCCTTCTACAATCTCTCCCAGGGACTTGCACTCAGCTCTACAAGTCTCAAACAGTATGCACAGAGAACTTACAATCCTTTGATCACATAGATTTAGCACTTAGCCATTCCTTTAACACTTAGCACATCGACCTATATCACATAGATGCACTACTACTTCTATCTAGCCAAGGCATCTATTTATATGTTAAAAAATAGGCCTAAGCATGGGTAAGCCCATGGGACAACATCCCATTCTCGTTACATATTCCCCAAAACCCAAAAAGGGGCCCAAAAGGGGGACAAGATTCCATGATCTTTGCTTCGACTTGTGCTCCTCCTTCGACAGGCTGTCGAAGTCCCAAAATAGGTCAATATGAACAAGAAACTCCCAAAACTTAGTTAGGGGCTAACAGGCCCCGAACACTCACCTATGACTCGTCCTGAGTCACTCAGGTCTGAGTAGTTCTACCTCAAATGCTTCGAGCTTAGCTCGCACTTCTTGGACTTGCTTCTTTGTGGTGGCCTCTTTTTCGGTGAACTCCTAGATCACTGGGTCATTTACTGGCCCTTCTAAGTGTTGTTTTGTTGTGAGGACGACTTGTTCTAGCTCTGCTCCTTGGCTCTTGACCTCTGTAAACAACAGACATGCCTTGTCTTGCATAGGTTGAAGTCGTTGAGTGACTTCCATCACTTTTATTTGAATCATATGGATCTGATGCAGAGTTGTGCGTTGTTTTTTAGATATATTCATCCTTTCTACAGCTGACAAGGCCTTCAGCTGCGCTTGTAGTGTATCTATGTTCTGCTTCGCTTCTTGGAGCTGTGCCTGCAATGTCTGCAATTCTAGATTTTCAGTGAGATTTTCATAGGTCTGGGTGCTGTGGTTACTGAGCTGCTTGCACTTCAAGGCAATATCTTTTAATTTGTCAACTACACTATGAGAAACTTCTTGTCTTTGGTTCCTTATCTCTTGTGGGGCTTCAGGTACTGCATGAAGCTCTAAGTCGACGATGCTTTGTTGTATCTTCTGGATTACCTCTTCCAGTTGTGCCACTTGCTATGGAACTTGTTCCTTGGTCTATACTTCGATGATTGTCAGAAAGAGAAGTGATTTGTTGACCCTTTCCTCAACTTCAAGTTGCTCGACGAGAAATTGTTCCTTGCTTTGTTGTAGCTCTAATTTTTCTTCATCCCATTTTCCTTGTAGAGCAAGATTTTCCTTTTTTGTAACACTTCGTTGCTCCTCAAGGTCTTTCTGTACTTGCACTAAATCCTGGGTGGATTGTGTTGTCTCTCCCTAAGCTCATCGAAGGTGAGCCTCAACTGTATCAACAATGCGGTGTAATTGAGCGGGATCATCACCTAGTCCTGGTGTTCCAACTGTCAGGGGCGCAGTGGGTACTGCACGGCTAGACTATAGTGTTTTTTGCAATCCTTGAATCTCGTCCTTAATCCGACTAAATACCTCCTCCTTTTTAGCTTCTTGCTTCTCTTCTATCTCCAATGAAGCATCATTCAGTGTTGTGACAATGAATTCAAAGTCGTCGGAGGTGAGGGTGGTCTCAAACTTGGTTCTGGTTGCTTTAATTTTCTTTCTTGAAGAAGGTTTCAGAGGGGAAACCTTCCTTTTCTATGAGGGATCCTCCTCATATCTTGGCAGTGTAACCTTGCCTTTATTTTGTTTGACTTCTGTGCCATCACCTCCTTTCTCTGCTGAGATGGACATGGTCTTCACAGATGCGATGTCTAAATCGTGGACCTCTTCGGTCTTCTTTATCTTGCTAGGTTCGGTTGTATTTGACATAGTTTTAGGGCTGTCAACATCAAAATCTCTATAGGGTCCGCTGGAACAAGGAGGTTTTCCGACCATTCCTTGGTAATATCCTCTAAGTCATCCTCTGTTAACTTGTAGTATGACTATAGTTTTTGTTTATGCTCATCAGTGCACGCTGTGATATATATAAAATGGTAGTCCGCATTGAATTTCATCAAGGGTCTAAACCTGTGGAGTGTGTTCGGGGTTATACGAGGCGTGGCTTGTATGGCTACCTTCAACTGGTTATAATACGTGTGGAAGATGAAATTTGATTTCCACTGCTTGTTCATGTCATTGGAGTACCACAGCGTACTGAAATTCACCGCCATAGGTTCAAATGGCTCGGTGTCCGAGAAGGTCGCACCTTCTGACATCTCCCATGCGATGAAAGTGATCAGGATAAGAAGCCAGCTAAAATGGAATTTGTATCCCTGATCCTGTGCTTCCCTGCAATCTAGTTCCAGTTGGTTCATGAGGTAATTCACCCAATTCATCTATAGTCCCTCCGCACACTTCCCTGCGAGGTCAACTATGAATCCAGTTACTTGGGTTGGTCAGTTCTTGTGAACTATCTTGCCTGCGATCAACTAACAGGCAAGGCACATTGTGCCACTTTGGATAGAGGCTAGCTTGTAGCCTTGTGTGCCCTTCTCTACATCATCGTAAGTATCCTTTATTCTCTGAGAGAGAGCATGGTTTGCAGTCTTTCCGAGGTAAAAATCCTGTGGGTGAGGGCCTTGCATGCTAATCCCTGTGGTCCGATTAATCAAAGTTGGATCCACTGTGATGCGATGGTTCAACCATAAGTATCCTCCATGATAGTAGGACAATAGTAACTTGACACATGCATTGACTTCTTGATTCCTTCTGAAGTGAGGAATCTTCATTACATTAAGCAGTGTGGACTGCACGAGGTTCATGGTTCACTGTTGGGGAATCATCTTTGAATTATTTCCCTTGGTTCTAGTCAGATACTTATATGGGGCTAGCATAATGTACACTTTCCTGTTGTCAAGTTTAAATTCACTAAACTTCAACGCTGCGATCTTATCCTAGTATGTAGACACTGCGCATATCCCCTTGAGAAGGTACGCAGTGACCAATTCATATTCAAAATCTCCAGGCACACTATCTCGGTTTATTGCACCGCTCGGAGGTGGTAGATAAGAAGGTATAATTCTCAGAATCATCTTAGCATTCACGATATCGTCTCTGTTCTTTGTGCATTTCTCATCAGCTGGTCGGGATGGTCTAGCTTGAGCAATGGACGGAGAGGACTACAGTCCTCTCATCGAAGATTATTGTACACTTGTAGACACTCTTCTCTCTTACATGACTCTCTCTGTCATCAATTCGATCAAAACTTCCTCAACGACTTTCTCTACAGTGCTCAATGCTTCCGACATATGCACTCGGGGTAAACAATTCGTGGGATCGGCGAAAAACTCAGACACAGTAATGAGATAGAGAACAAGAGCAAAATTATCACTGTATAAACTTGGCTTAGGCCGCGGGCTCAAATTCTCAATTGGCAAAAGTGTTCTCGGTGCATGGCGCGACGAGCTAAATAGGTAATTCGACAACAGTTGCCTTGCAATGGATATGAGCCTCCATTAACTCTTGTTTGATCCGTTATGGCGTGGTCCAATGGTCAAATGATGAACCTTTATTTCTTTTATGTCCATTCGGAGCAGAAGTTGAACAGTTATAATATCCTCAACGATTATATTTCTTGATCATGGTGAAGTGCCATGTGTCGTTGTTCTGATATCTCGGTGATGCTCCAATTCTGAAATTTTTCTTTCTGTGAGGTCTCCTCTAAAACCTTCTATAACCTTTCAATATTATCCCTCTTCTTTCTTAACTTTCTATCCTTCTTTCCAGTGAGCTTCGTCTCGGTAATTCTTTTCTCATTATCATTGTTTTCTTCTTTGGTCTTAGTTACTCCGCGCTGTTGAAATTATTTCCTAGGGTTCCTGGATAATACTTCTTCCTTGTTTTGGATAAGTAATTCAATATTCTAAGGATCCTCTAGTGTTATCTTAGGTTTGACATCCGGGTTGCTAATATTAAATATTTGCGATTTTCTCTCCTGTTCTTCAATCAAGTTCGCGATCCTTCTGGTCATAAAGTCTTTTAACTCTTGCTTCTTCTGTTCCAAAACTTCTTCTTCTTCCTTTCGCCAGGCTTAATCTCTCTCAATCCAAGGTTTTCCTATTAGCATGGTAAATGGGGTGCTGTCTTCCACAAATTTAATAATCTAAAATTCTTCTTCTGTCGAAGTTCCATTGACAATCATAGGTATCCAAGCGAGCCTTCCACATAGACTTGCTAGCTTTCCTCTGAATAAACTTATTCCTCCTAGTGAAGGAATCATAGCAGGCCTTCCTATATCTTCCCAGGTTCTCATTTTCATGAAATTCACCCGTGTTTTCTCATCTAGAACACAGTCAATGTCGAAGTCTCCTATTCTTTATTTGATGCATTCCTTCTCTTTGATGATCTCTGATAAGTTGACATGTCGGTGGTCATTCAGGGTTTCTTTCATCTATAACAATGCCTTCTTTGATTCTTTCTGAGGTTCGTCCATAGGTTCTGGATCAACCTTAGGGTTTTCTTGATTCAGGTTCATTCTTTCAAGCTTAAAATCATTCTAGGGAAATCCAATACTTCATGGTCTAGAGCTTTACAACAAAGACAACTAGGTCTTCCACCAGGGAATTCCTTAGCAAGATGTCTCAACCTTCTACAACTGTAATAGAGGGTTAATCCTCTCTTCCTTTTAAATGATCTCCATCTTCTTCTATACTGCGCACTAGAATCATGGGAGCTAACCTGAAAAAAATTCTTTCTAGGATCCTGCATCCATTTGTTAGTCCAAACATTCTTTCTTTGCACATGTATAATATATATTTCACTATTCTTATCAGATCTATTCATATCAAATCTTCTTTCATCTATTAATGACCTAGCTTTCAAACTAGAATAGACTCTCTTAAACATACCTAGATCCATATTCTAGAAACAAAAATTTCCACTTATCTTACTTCTACAAGGCACAAGGCTTCCAGATCGTAAAATTTTTAACTATTCTTACCTTTATCAGAGAACAGAGCTTGCAGATCTTACCTCTTTTAGTCAGAAATTCCCACTTTTACCTTTCTTAGAGTACAAAGCGTTTAGATCTTGCTTCTTTTCTTCAGATTCGACCTTCTCTTCTTCAGACCAGGCCTCTTTCTTTTAGATCTGACCTTCTCTCTTTAGCATAGAGATTTACAGATCAAGTAGAATACTGTGCACTAGGGCACAAATCTACGCACAAATCTTCCACAATTTCAGGATGAACCTCTACACAAAGCTTCCTCTTTCTTAGTTCCCAACAATCGCATTTTCAGGTCCCAACAATGGAACCATTTGTTGGCACAGGGGCAGACCCAAGGTTCAATGCTACAACAATGCACCAACAAAGCCCTAACTATAGGCCCTTTCACCAACACTTGCGAAGAAGATGAAGTCTCACCCAAGGTAGTGGTAGAGGTGGTTGTAGGACTCAAGTGTTTGCAACCTTAGCTGGGACACAGATCTGTGATTATACAACTTACTATATCACTTAGCACCGTTAGTTCCTCAATATACAGTTAATAACCACTTCGCTTATAACACAAAACTTTGCAACGTTCACACTAATATACGGTATTCAAGCACTTAGCATATACAATTGGTCAAAATGAGCATATCAAGCACTAAGCATGAATATCTAGATCAAATCTAAAATTCTAACATATAATAAGCACTAAGCATGAATAGATCTATCTAAACATATAAGAGCATTTCACATATAATATGTAAATACATCAAGACAAATAACAAATCACATCACACAGGGTTTACGTGGTTCACCCCCACCCTGGGGCTATGTCCACCAAATATTCTTCTTTGTTGTCTTTAGTCAATCGGTTACAAGCACAGAGCCTCAAAATCCTTACTCTGCACAGGACAAAAGATCTGCGCAGCTAGATAGATCCTTCTTCCTTGCGTTACAACACAAAGCCTTCTACAATCTCTCCCAGGGACTTGAACTTAGCTCTACAAGTCTCACACAGTATGCACAGAGAACTTACAATCCTTTGATCACATATATCTAGCACTTAGCCATTCATTTAGCACTTAGCACACCAGCCTATATCACATAGATTCACTACTACTTCTATCTAGACTAGGCATCTATTTATATATTACAAAATAGGACTAAGCATCGGTAAACCCATGGGCCGACATCCCATTCCCGTTACATATTCCCAAAAACCCAAAAAGGGGGCCAAGATTCCATGATCTCTGCTTCGACTTGTGCTCCTCCTTCAACATGCTGTCAAAGTCACAAAATAGGTCAATATGACCAACAAACTCCCAAAACTTGGTCAGGGGCCAATAGGAGCTTCTGCATTTCTACAGCAAAATCTTCTGCTTGAGCGCTTCTGATATCACTCTGTTCCAAGTCTCTCAACTCAGATACTTCACTTGGTTTCATTCCATACAATATTTGTAATGCGCTCTTTCCAGTGCTCCTGTTTGGTGAGTCATTGTATGCAAATTCTGCTTGTGGCAGAATGTGATCCCACTTATTATGATGCTCAATGACAATACTCCTCAATGAGTTTCCCAAACTTATGTTTACCACCTCAGTTTTTTCATTTTTCTGAGGGTGATAATAGGAGATGAAGGACAAATCTTTCCCCAATTTATTCCACAACATTCTCCAGAAATGACCAACAAATTTAGTGTCTCTGTCTGAGACAATGCTCCTGGGTAGTCCATGAAGTCTCACAACTTCCTTGAAAAAACAAATTGCAACATGTGTTGCATCACTAGTCTTCTGGGATGGGATAAAGTGTGACATATTTGAAAATCTATCCACCACAAAAAATATAGAATCACATCCTCTTTGCGTTCTTGGAAGTCCCAACAGAAAATCCATTTTTATTGCATCTCGAGGCCTCTCTGGTATTGGCAATGGTTGATATAATCCAATTTTATGTCTTTTACCCTTTGCATGTTGGCAGATTCTACATATGTTCACAAATTTTATCACTTATGTTCTCATACCTGGCCAATAGTATGAACTGCTCAACTATGAAAATGTTTGATCATGGCTGAAATGTCCAACCAATCCTCCACTATGATTTTCCTTCAAAAGGTTATTCTTCATTGAGAATTTTGGTATGCACAACTAATTGCCCTTCAAAACAAATCCTTCTTGAATCATATACTCTATCCACTGGCTCCATGTCTCTTAGCACATGATTTTCACATGTTGTGTATGCTTCCTTGAAATCTAGATCATCACAATACATATGCTTCAGGTGTTCAAACCCCAAGGTCTTCACCTGAAACTCCTCCAGAATCAAACATCTCCTGCTTAATGCGTCAACAACTTTGTTAGCATTCCCAACAATATGTTTTATGAAAAAAGTAAAATTCTGCATAAACTCAATCCACTTTGCATGCCTTTGATTCAATTTTTCCTGTCTGTTTATGAATTGTAAAGATTGGTTGTCACTATAAAGGACAAATTCATGTGGAACAGGGAAGTGCCTCCATTTCTTCAGGGCTTGAATTATGGCATAAAACTCCTTATTATATGTGGAGTATTTTTTCTTAGTATCATTCATCTTCTCACTGAAATAGGAAACATGCCTATTATCCTGGCTCAAAACTTCTCCAATTGCAACTCCACTTGCATCACATCTCACTTGAAATGTCTTTCCAAAATTTGGTAAGACCAGAATTGGTTATTTTGTTATTTTATCCTTCAGTATATTAAAGCTCCTCTCGGCCTCCTCTGCCCATTAAAAATACTTGTGCCTCTTCTTCACTGTATCCATCATTGGTGCACAAATCCCACCGAAATCTATGATGAACTTCCTATAGAAACTTGCTAATCCATGGAAGCTTATTACCTCAAACATACTCCTTGGTGATGGCCATTCTTTGATTTCTTTCACCTTCTCTAGATCTATCTTCAGTTCATTTGAAGAGATCACAAAACCCAAGTAAATGAGATTTGTCTTCATAAAAGAGGACTTCTTCAGGTTTATCAACACCTTCTCCTGCTGTAGTATCCTCATCACTAGTGTCAGGTGGTTCAAATGCTCCTCTTTAGTCCTGCTAAAGACCAGTATAACATCCAAATATACAACCACGAACTTGTCAATGAAATATTTCAGTATTTCATTCATCAACCTCATAAAAGTACTTGGGGCATTTGTTAAGACAAATGGCATAACAAGCCACTCATACAAACCTTCATTTGTCTAAAAGGTTGTATTCCACTCATCACCTTATCTCATTCTTATCTGGTGATATCCACTTTTCAAATCTATCTTAGAAAATAAGTTTTCTCCACTTAAACAGTCCATTAAATCATCCATTCTTGGAAAAGGTAATCTATACCTGATGGTGATCTTGTTAATGGCTCTTGAGTTTGTACACATTCTCCATCCTCCATCCTTATTTGGGCTCAGCACAGTTGGCACCGTGCATGGAATCAATCTCTCTCTGACCAAAAATTTGTCTAACAATTACTGGACTTGGTTCTTTACCTCCTCATTCTCTCGAGGTGTCACTCTGTATGCTTCTTTGTTTGGAATACTTTCTCCTGGTATCAAATCAATACGATGGCTGATACTTATGATGGGTGGAAATGAGTTAGGAAGCTCATCCACCACTATTTCAGCAAAATTATCCAACAATTCCTAAACTTATTCAGGTAAATCATCCATCTAAGTACTTGTAAGGATAACTCTAGGTTTCCTCACCACAAGAAATTGAATCTCATGTCCCTTATTGACTTCTTTCATGAGTTCCTTCCCGCTCATGAGAAGTATGCTTGCGTTGGATTCCTCTTTCACATTCTTCTCTTCTATTGGAAACAACATGTGTGTCCTACCATTGTTCTCCAAGGTGTATGTATTCTTCCTCCCATCATGAATGACATTCCTATCAAACTTCCATGGTCTTCCCAACAAGATATGAAATACATCCATGGGAATTACATCACATAGAATTTCATCTCTATATCCTCCTATATTAAATTCAACAAGGCATTGTTTAGTAACCATTACCTGTTGTTCTTTCTGCAACCATGAGACTTTGTATGGCTTCAGATGTGTATTTGTCTCCAACTCCAATTTCTCCACCATCTCTGTGAATACTAAGTTATCAGTTCTCTCACTGTCAATTATCACCTTCCATACTCTGTCTTTAGTCTTGCAAGCTGTCCTCAATAGACTGTTGCTATGTACTGGATTTTCAACTTCTGCCTCTAGTTTTAAGAGAACCTTTCTCAACTTCAGGGATGTTCCATCCTCTGCTCCTTCTACTTCAACATTCCTTCTTTGTGCTTCTAAAATGTGAGCTTCACCTCCTCCTTTTTTTTTTCTTGGGACATTCCCAAGACATGTGCCATGTCTTTCCACAGGCATAACACCTTACTTATCCTCCTCTTCTCCTTCCTCTTCCTCTAGAAGAACTTATCCCACCACCTTGTCTTCCTTGGTAACTTCCTCCTCTTATCGAGTTACTATGCGATTTCTTAGTCTCGTCCTTGGATTTTTGTGCCTTGTCATGGGAAACTCCCTTGTCTTTGTTTAGGGTCGAGCTCCTACCTCTACCTCATTGTTTTTGTTTTCTGGCTAACTTCTCATATTCCTTTAGTGAAAACTGATAAGCATCCTCCACTGTCCTCACTGACATCATGATGATCTCATCTTGGATTTCATACCTCAGGCCATTTATATACCTGGAAACTTTTTCTTTATCTTTCTCTCTTTTTCTTCATACCCTTATGTCTCAGGTTCTGCAACTTTCTGAACATATTGATCTGATAATCTTTGGGCATGAATTTAGCCTTCATCTTGGCTACTATTCTGTCCCAATTCTTTATCTTTTGTTCTCCCTTTCTTCTCCTCTCATCTTGCAGTTCATGCCACCAAAGTGTTGCATGTCCTTTTATCCCGGTGACATCATGTCTGACCCTTTTCTCCTCATCGACATCTTCAGAGTCAAAATATTTGTTCATGGATCTTATCCAGTCCAGCAGCTCTTCAACATCCAAATTGGCTTCATACATTGGGATCTCTATCTTGGCTCTATCTCCCAATCTAACAACTGATCTCAGCAAGCGTTCTTTGGAAACATTTTCCCCTACAACTTCTTTGACTTTTGCTTCTTCACTCTCTGCATCGAAGATGTCTTCAGCATTAGGTGCCCTCCTCTATGCTGCCTCCATCACCTCTAATCTTGCATAAAGCTCTCAAATTTCTCTTTATACATCATGATTGGCTAAAGATGGCTCCACTTGTCTTCTCTATGGAATTGTGATGACTATCTCTCACATAGAAAGTACACCATCGATATCTTATGCCTCCTCTCCTTTTCCTGTTGTCTGTAAGAAGAAAATCATCTTTGATACCACTTGATACAGACCCCGCCTTCTCTCCTAAGGGCCACTCAACCTCCCAGTCTAGGATCGTTCAAAATCCTAGATTTTCATTGACTCTTTGGGCCTTTATTAGACCCCAATAAATCTACATAGGTCACCTTTCCTCTTTGTGCAGGTTTTGTCAAAACTGCGAGCTCTTTCCTGGCCTCTTCGAAGAATTCAATTAACAATCACTAGCCCCCCTTTCTAGGTCCTTTCCTTCATATGAACTCGGCTATGACCTCACATAATGCATGATTGCGGAGTGCCCAAAAGTGGTTTAATACCACACCACTTTTATCCCCACAATTCACTATCATTTGACGCGTGTCCATTTTTCAATATCGTGGTTTCAATTACGGCCCGCTCTAAGAAAATTAAAGCTCGATCACCTTCTGGCCCAACAATAAAGCTTGACCATTGATCTTGTGATATCGATCATACCTCTTGATCAGCCTTTGAGATATGTCTCCTTCTCTCTGGATCACACCCTCTTGGATCTCCACAATCTGTTGACGTGTGGCCCTTTCAAATCAATGGTTGTGATCTGCTTCTCTACTCCGGGCTTCGACGATTTCAATTCTCAACGTTCATGCTCTCCCAAAATGATTTTATTTCTAGTTCCTGATCTATTGACATGTGTTTCCCATAGATTGACGACCACATATTACTTTGGCTATTTGGGCTTCAAGGATATCAAATCCTGCTTACTCACTTTTCCCCAGAGTACTTTCACCCATAATCTAAGATCTGTCGACGCATGTCTTCTACAAATCGACGGTCACAAATTTCTTCGGTTCTTTACTCGAAGTCCACATATTCCTTCCATGTGTCCTCCTCAAATCAATGACTCTATTCCACTTCAGGACTTCGATACCTTTTACCAAGACCAGATCGACGGTCCTTGGCACCCTTCTCGATCAACGGTCGAGATTCACTTCAGGGCTTCAACCTTCGAGAGTTTCAGCTCCTTTACACTCGCTTGATGCCAGAGCATTTCACCTAGAGTCAATGATCTAACGATGCATGTCTCCCCTTTGATCGAACAGTTTCTATCCACTTTGGTGCTTCGACTCTTCAAGCTTCAGAGATTTCACTTTCTCCTTACTTGCAAAAATTCCATAGTACTTTCACCCCGAGTTATGGATCTTCCGCCACCTGTCCCTCTTGACGATGGATGATCCCTGGCCTATTTGGGAATTCAGTGAATCCTCACTTCTATGTGCATGCATAGGCTTAACACTAGTGCGATTTACCCAAATCCAACGGTCAGGAATGATCCCGCTCCCTCCTAGATGGATCTTAGCCGATGATTTGTGAAACCTTCAGAACTGTCCTCCCTTTGAAGATTTCTCCTGCTATCTCTCTTGAGCTTTCTCCCCCCTTTTTTCCCTTTAACTCTTTACAAAGTTACTTCAACACTTAGTCGAATTTTGGGTCTATGCACTCCTTGCAACATATTCTTATGAAAGAGTTGGGCTCTTGCGGATGACTATGCACACCTTGCAACAGTCACTTTTCACTTCTTGCAAAGGGAAAGTTCGCGCTACCTCTTCTGAGCTTCGGAGTCGAAACAGACTATGTCAACACACTCCTTTTGGACTGTGTGCACAGCTTTCATGGCTCAACAAAGAGATGCAATTGGAACTTATCCAAACATCTCACAATTTCATATATTCATAACGAAATTCATTCATTCATGAAAACAATAATAATAGGGAATTGTAAACAGTAAAAACACCATGCATTGGATCAATTTTTCTCTGTTATATTCATTTAGAAGTAAAATGTCTACAACTATGATCAAATAACAACTAAAAACTCACAAATTTCCTACTAACTCGCAACAACCTCAGTTGGGCATACAAAACCTCTATTTATCTCAGAGGGTCCTTAGGGTTCCCGCCGACTACTAATCTACTTGAAAAACAAACCCTGACTACTATCCTAGTCTAGTTACATTCAATATTCAGAGTGACAACTCCCAGATCACTCATGATCATTCAACTTCCAAGTGCTTCATATTCTTCTCTTTTCCAATCAGCTTCTAAAAACCCGCAGTAACCTCCAGTGCTTAAGATTCTAAAATGATTTCAAAGATTTGAGTTTTCCTACCATGCATGCTTGCTGATGATGCTCCTGCATCGGTGTCCCTCAAGCCATCGTTACTAATCATGGTAGTCATTTTTGAAATTTTATGATGTCTAAACTTACTGAGAAGTCGGGTCTTCACCATGAAAACTCAACCCCCTATTTTCCACATGCCAATGGCCAGGTTGAAGCAATCAACAAGGTTCTCATTACTATGCTTCGATGAATGATAGGAATTCACAAGAGAAATTGGCACATGATGTTGTTCTCAGCATTATGGGCCTATCGAAAATCTGTTAAGTATTCCATGAGATTTACACCTTTCGAGTTATTTTACTGTATTGAAGTTATCTTATCGATTGAATGTGAAATACTCTCTCTGAAACTATCCGTTGAACTTCTCCCTAACACCTTTGCCAAAGAGGAGCGTATTTTGTACTTGATACAACTAGGAAAAACCCATCCCGATGTCACCTTAGTTATTAAAAATCAGAACAAGTGTGTTAAATCCCAATATGACAAACATGTCAAGCCACATATTTTTTCTGAAGGTGATCTGGTTCTCATTTACAAGCAAGATCATGATTTACTAGGGGCCAATAAATTTGAGGCCATGGGGCGAGGTCCTTATATTGTCAAACGAGTACTGGAGAAGGGATCTTATGAGCTGGTTGATGATGATGGAATCCCTTTGAGTGAACCCATAAATGGGATTTACTTGAAGAAGTACTATGCTTAAGTCATTTTTTGCATGAGTGCTTGTATTTTAGTGTATAATACCCTTGTGTGCTTTTTTGTTGTTTGGTTTCTACCTTTTACTGCTTACCTTGAGTTGTTCTTGGTTTCCATATGTCGGTGTCTTCACTACCCTAGATTGGCATCATCGATGGCGCTAGTCGCAGTACTCAGAACTTAGTGTCTTCTTCTTGGGAAATCTATGCACCTACTAATGAATTGATTAGTCTACATGGTGTTTTCCTCGATTATGCAACTAAAAATATTGCGGAATACAGTGCTATCATCGAATTATTGACCAGTGTTGTTTCACTTGGAATTTGTCATCTTGTTGTACGACTGGATTCGCAGTTAGTAGTCCTACAGTTGAGTAATGTGTATTCTATATGAAGTTTGTAATATACCAGATATAAAAAGTATGCAGAACATAAATAAAATGATAGAAATGGCAGAATAATAGTAATATAACCAGCATAATCTTCACAATAACACATAAATGATATAAGAACAACAACATAAATAACACTTTGATTCAGAGAGCAATGTTCATAGGCCTCTTCAAGGGGGAAACTTCCAGTCGAGCAATGCTCTATTACAATAATCTCCAAGCTAGGGTTCTCATACCCTCGACTCCTATTTATACTAAAAAGAAGCATCTAGAGGAAGATCTTTCTAGAAGCGAAAGATTCTATTAGGTCTTCTTACATCCACCTTATTCTATTTTATTGAAAGGCCTTATTAATATTGACCTTTATTACATCCGAATATATTTTTCTACCTATGTGCAGGTTAGGACCCTAACATGTCCGCCCCCTTAAAAACAACCTTGTCCTAGAGGCTTGATATGAGGAAATTGTTGCAGAATGGTAGTTGGTTCCCAAGTGGCGTCTACTGGAGTTGTATATTTCCACTATACTAGCACTTCCTTGATGGTTCTCTGACATAGGCGACGCTCACACTAGTCCAAAACTGCTTCTAGCTATAGCCAAATGGATTCTTCTTCAGCTAACTCTGGAAGGTTGGTTTGAATTTGGAACTTAGCTCCAATCACCTTCTTTAAGAATGAAACATGAAAAACAGGATGTAGCTTCGAATGGTTGGGAAAAGCTAACTGATAGGCTACTTGTCCAACACGCTTGAGAATGGTATAAGGACCATAAAATTTGGGCGCTAGCTTCTGACAATGTGTAGCCTTGAGGGAAGTTTGCTTGTAAGGTTGCAGTCGAAGAAACACTTGATCTCCTTCTACAAATTGGCGTTCGAAGCAAACTTGATCTGCTTGTTGCTTCATGCGATTCTGTGCCATGATGAAATTCTCTTTGAGGGTACAGAGAATAGCCTCTCGAGCTGTAAGTGTTAGGTCAACCGCCTGGAAATTCGAGGAAACCAGTAAGTATGAGAGAACTGAAGGTGGCTTCTATCCATATACCGCTTCAAAAGGAGTCATGCGTGTAGCTGTATGGTATGAAGTTTTGTACCACCATTCGTCTAGGGGTAACCATTGAGCCCACTGATTTTGATTTTTCGAGGCAAAACACCTCAAATATGTTTCCAAATACTTGTTGAGAACTTCCATTTGGCCATTAGTTTGGGGATGATAAGTTGTTCTGAGATGCAATTCGGTGCCTTGTATCTTGAACAGTTCTTGCCAAAAATTGCTTTTGAAACTTGGGTCTTGATCAGAAAGAACAGAGTGCGGCATGTCATGAAGGTTGAAGACTTGATCCATGAAGATTTGAGCCACCGTGGATGTTGTAAACGGGTGTTGAAGGGTGCAGAAATGAGCATACTTGGAAAGGCGATCAACAACCACCATGATGACGGATTTATTTCCCTATTTGGGTAAGCCGGTAATAAAATCCATAGAGATATCCTTCCAAATAGCAGGTGGAATTGGGAGCAGTTGTAGTGTGCCCAAAGATTTGACTATTTATCCCTTGTTGCATTGACACACATCACATTCAACTACAAAATTATGAATGTCCTATTTCATACCATCCCAGAAAAAGGAACGTTTGACCCTGTCATAGGTTTTGGTGAACCCGGAGTGCCCTACTGTGGGTGTAGCATGAAGCTCAGAAAGTACCGTGGATTTAATATTTGATTGTTTACTTAAATACAAATAGCCTTTGTATCGAAGTTCATCATGGAGCCAAGAGTACCCTAGGGAAGCTGGAGCATTGGACTGTAATTGGTGGATCAACTGCGAACTTTTGGGATCTTGTAGCCATTCTTGGCGAACGGCTTGGAGCCAATCTGGTACAATGAATGAAAGAGAAAAAAGGGATCCTTCATCTTCATATTTTTGAGACAGTGCATCCGCAACCACATTGTCTTTTCCTTTCTTGTAAATGATATCATAATCATATCCAAAGGGTTTAGTCACCCATTTTTGTTGTTCTGGGGAGGAAATTCGTTGTTCCAAAAAATACTTGAGGCTTTGATGGTCTGTCTTAATTTGGAAACGTTGCCCCAATAGATAAGGGTACCATAGATCAATGGCATGCAGAATAGCCAACATTTCCTTTTCATAGATGGATTTGCCCAGATTTCTTTTAGATAGTTGCTTGTTGGTAAAGGCCAAAGGTCAACCCTCTTGCATAAGGACAGCACCAATTCCTTTCCCTGAGGCATCACATTCCAACACGAAGGTTTTTGTGAAATCAGGAAGGGAGAGGAATGGAGTGGTGCACATGGCCATCTTCAAGGTTTGAAAAGCTTGAGCAGTGGTTGAAGTCCAAGTGAAAGAGTTCTTTTTTAGGAGAGCAGTGAGAGGTGCTACAATCTTCCCATAATTCTTAACAAACTTGTGATAATACCCTGTTAAGCCCAGAAAGCCATGAAAGATATTAAGAGTCTTTGGGAGAGGCCAGTCTTGCATAGCTTCAATCTTTTTAGGATCCACCCTAACGCCATCTTTGCCAACTAGATGACCCAAGTATTCTACTTCTGAGGTGCCAAAAGAACATTTAGACTGTTTCAGAAAAAGTTGATGCTAAGAGAGGAGATGGAGAACTCGATCCACATGAGCAATATGGTTTGTCCAGGTTTTTCTATAGATGAGGATATCATCAAAGAAAACTAAGACAAAATGGCGGAGTAAAGGGTGGAAGACATGATTCATGAGGCTTTGGAAGGTGGAGGGGGCATTACATAAGCCAAAGGGCATGACCAAAAACTCATAATGGACCTCATAAGTTCTGAAGGCAGTTTTGGGAATGCCTGCCTCTTTCATATCTATCTGGTGGTAGCCCAAACGAAGATCAAGTTTAGTGAAGAATTGGGTGCCACTCAATTCATCCAGGAGGTGATCAATGACAAGAATGGGGAATTTGTCTTTGATGGTAAGTTTGTTAAGGGCATGAAAATCAGGACACATTCACCAATAACCTTCTTTATTCAGGACCATGACCATAGGAGAAGAGTAGGGGCATTTACTAGGGTAGATAATGCCTGCATTAAAGAGTTCCTGGACCATTTTCTCAATTTCATTTTTTTGGTAAAAGGGGTGACGATACAGACATATATTGGGAGGAAGGCTTCTGGGTACAAGGGGAATGGAATGATCATGAACACCATGGGAAGGAGGGAGTCCTTGGGGAGTGGAAACGACAAATTGATGTTTAGAAAGGATGGCTTGGAGGTCTTACGGGACCGAGGGTGTCTCTGTTGCTTGTATGGCATGGAGTTGGGAAATAACACCAAAATGACCTTTTTTGAGCAGCTTTTCCATGCGATGGGAACTAATGATCTCCAGTGAACCAACGGTGATGCCTTGGAACTTATATTGGTGGCCCTCCTAGTTGAATTGCATGGTTAAGTCTTTAAAATCCATGAGAATGGGACCCAAAGTCCTTAGCCATTCTGCACCCAACACAATGTCACAACCTCCCATGTCGATAGCAAACATATGGTATTTCAGGTGGTAGTCACCAATTTGGAGATGCACATTTTCACAACGCCCTCCACATTTCATGGAACCACCATTGGCAATCATGATTTGGAAATTATTGACGGCATGGATGTAGCAATGATTTTCTTGGGCAATGCGGCAATGAATAAAATTATGGGTGCTTCCACTATCAACCAGAATGAAGACCTTTCGATGCTTGATGTAACTGATTATCTTGAGGGTTTGGGGAGTGGAGAAGCCAGTGAGACCATTGAGGGAAACGACTGGTTCTACTTCGGGAGGGTCTGAGGGAGGGGTTATGTCAGTGGATTCAGGTGACTCAGACACAAAGGGAGTTTCTACATCCTCTTCCGAGATATCCTCGGAGATTTCCATAAAAATATTTTGTTCTTTACACTTGTCGCCCGGGAAATATTTTTCATCACAGTTATAACAAATGCCTTTGAGTTGGCATTCATCCATTTTAGCCCAGGTAAATTTTTGGATGTTTAGTGGAGCGGAGGGAGTAGTGGGATTTACTGGTTTAGGGCGAGGGATAAAGGAGGGTTTTCGATTTTGAGAAGATACAACCTGTTGTGCTTCTTTATCTCTTTTAGTAGCCTCCACCCAACTCTGAGGCCGAGCCATGAGGACATGGGCCCGAATCTCATCCTTGAGGCCACTGATAAAACACTCTCGGAAGAAAGCATTAGACATGCCCTCTGTCCGAAAATCCAGGCGCTCAAAGGCTTCTATAAAGTCTTCCACTATCCCTGATTGTTTCAACTTTGTCAAATGACCCAAATGGTTGGTGCCAGTGTCAAAGCATTCATAAACCTCTGCCAAAGAGTGTGTCCAAGTAATATACCCTTGACAAGAAGTGTTTCTCCATTGCCACCATTTCCAACGTTCTTGATCTAGATGGAGAACATCATACCGAAGTTTGGCGAAATCATCGGTAATGCCATATAAAGAGAAATAATGTTCCATTTGGTTTACCCAAACAGTGGGGTCTGAGTCATCAAATTTGGTCACATCCACCCGTGCAAGGCATAGGTCACATTGAAGTGATGGTGCTAAAAGTTATGGGAATGAGAGGAAGGTTCACCTTCAGTATTTAGAGGTGTGTCAAAGGAAGGGTCATTTGTAGGGATATGAATCTTGGTGCAGAGTGACAAAAAGACAGATTCAAGCTGGGTGGTCAGTTCTTGTTTGATTTCCTCCATTGAGGACTGCATGGTTGTATTGATGGCGACAACATTGGCACTGAGGTGTTCCACTTCTTGTTGGGTCTCGGTGAGACTAGATTGCAAGGTATTGAAGAGAGCTTCCAAGTCTTGGCTATGGGTATGGGCCATGAGGACGAGGAACTGAAAAGGGGTGGGTGGGGTCATTTTTTTTCTTCTGAAAAATGATATGTATGAATGTGATAAGGGCGAAGAGATGAAGTGAATGGGATAGGTCTCAAATAGTGGTGAAAAAATTTCCAAACTTTTTTTTTTTTTTTTACACCTGCGGAGTTATACTCTGGTCTGAAGAATACTACAGTGATGAGATGCCCAAATTCTTAACCAGGAAGAAATGTGTAGTGATTTGGCAACCCAAACACAGTTGCGTGACAATATATCTTGTCTGTTTAAATTTGTTTATGTTTCTGTCCCCAAGGGTTAGGTATTCAAGGGTTCTATAGACAAGGGTTTTCCCTATGCTATATATCTCCGATATATGTGTGGGGTCCAACAGTAGTACTCAGCCCAATATCTCAGGGCACTATCTAAGGAGGATAGACCATACCCTTAGCCGTACACTACCTGACTACCCAGGTACTAGAGAGTATCTTCCCGAGTGATGTTCTCGGTGACACTATAGTAGTCAGGTGGTCGATCGGTTTATCTAAAGAGGGCTTCAGAAAATATAGGTTGATCCGTACACAGGTGTTGTTTGATGCGCTACCACTCGAAGGCATACAAACAAGGGTTACAAGGGTGGCCAAAAGATGTGTGCTTAAGAACCACTTGTATTTCTTGCGTGTATGAATCCCTCAACCATGGGTTTATGCGCATAACGATAGATCTCTGTGGCTTAAAGACGCCGGAATACGTCTCTACCCTGAAAAAAATTTACCCACAATTTCTTCCAAGGAAAGTGCTCCAATATCACTTGTAATATACCAGATATAAAAAGTATGTAGAACATAAAAAAAAATGCTAGAAATGGAAGAATAACAGTAATATAACCAACATAATCTCCACAATAACACATAAATGATATAAGAACAACAAAAAAAATAACACTTTGATTCAGAGAGCAATGTTCACGGGCCTCTTCGAGGGGGCAACCTCCAGTCGAGCAACTCTCTATTACAATAATCTCCAAGCTAGGGTTCTAATACCCTCAACTCCTATTTATACTAAAAAGAAGCATCTAGAGGAAGATCCTTCTAGAAGCGGAAGCATCTATTAGGTCTTATTACATCCACCTTATTCTATTTTATTGAAAGGCCTTATTAATATTGACCTTTATTACATTCAAATATATTGTTCTACCTATGTGCGGGTTAGGACCCTAACAAAGTCCTACGTTGTTAAGGGTATATTTACGAATTGGCCTCTTGAAATGTCATTTTGATTACATTTAATATCAACACATTCCTAGATGTCTAAATACATTAATAGATGCATTAGATAATTATGAGTTATATAGACATTTGAGACATTTATAAAATCCAATCACACTTTGTATATACAACAAGTAAACCGGTAGAAGCCTCATATATATATAATGATAAAAGTTTACAAAAAGTGTTTTTGTCTGAAGACCAAAATATAAAAAATGTGAAGCACATGGTTTCCTATACAATAGAGCATCAAGGATGTTTCTCGCTATAACATGGGACTTCTCGTGCTACTCTACGGATCAGTCGACCGATGAACGAAGACATGCCCATTGTGTGGCACTGATAATGCCTCAGGATATCATCAATAGAGGCATCTGGGATGTTCATCATGATCCCCTCCAGGTTTTTCTCTATGGTCTCGTAGTCGGAAGCAATTACTCCCTCTACAACAATATCTCTCTCCCCTCGCCTCTGGATAGGGGATGAACCTAGAGGTCGGTAAGCTCCCACATATGCATCATCAAAGAGAATTTGATTAGTCAGTAGATAACAAAAATAAAAAACATTTATATTATTAAAAATCACAAAAACATCATATAAACATAATTTTCTTCTTACCTATGTCCCCCCATTGGGAACCTTTAGGAAGAAATAAGTCTAGATCTCCTTGGAAGTCCAGTCTGGCATATGCATAGTCATCAACCATGAGCATCTGAGTCCTCATATAGTCAAACAAAAAATCGTTATATCTAACGATATGACTGGCTACATGTTGTGACATAAGGTCGACTCATCACCTCATTCTTGGATCTTGTGGGGTAGTTATACCCCACTCTACCTGTAAGCGCAAAACTAGGCCCCGATCTAGGAAGAAGGAAACCAAAATAGAACCATATCCAAATTGTTTCATATCACCACTATTGCACTTGGTCAGTTGTCTTTTCATACTCTTGAGAACCCCTTTACACCAGTTGAAAACTCAAGACTCCATACATTCTAGCGCATACTTAAAATAGCTCTGAATAGCCATATGGGGAGATGAACTCCCTACCATGAGTGTGATGGTATAGAGGATGGTCCATAGGGTCAAGTATCAAACTTATATTATAGCAACTTTACTACTATGCTTCTAAGTACCTGGCACACAATGCTCACTGATATAGTGGTTCATAGGTGTACCACCACCTTTGCTTCCTGTAAGTGTGACTCAGGAGCCACGATGAGATTGCCAGGTCAAGAAGTATATATCCTTGATATCTATCGTAAGAATGTGAGCACCCACATGAAACGCCTGCTTGTTCACATCCCACATGTGAACTAGGTATTCAAGTAATCTCAGCTAAGACCTCATACCCTGGATTTTGAAGAATTTTAACAATTCACACGACCAGAGGGCCATTACTATTCTCGGGTCATTCCCGAAAAATTAGTCTTACTCCTTGTGCTCTCTCTCTAGCCATTCCAATATTTTTACCATGGAAAACCCGCAATGGAAAATTAAAGAGAGATTTGCATCTTTATCTTCTTCCCTAGATATTTTTTATTGGCAAATACATCTTAAAAAACTTTTTGAACTATGCACGTTGTAGGCCTAGGCATCCGTACAGTGCAGAGTCTTCGTAGGCTGGATATAGAGCCTTTTGCGATGACCCTAAATCGTCGCAGGGCCCGATATAGGGCACCTACGATGACCTTCGTGCATAGGTACCCTAAAAAACTTAACTCAAAAGTTTATTTTTAACCAATGAAAAACAAATTTTGATCCATGGAAAGTTGAAAGAGATGAAAATTGTATGTTCCGTGGAGACCGTTCGTCGAATGATCAGTCGTTCCTTCCGTAATCCGCAATGGAAAATAGAGGTAAATAGGGGGTTTTAGAGAAAAGTTTGAGTGAAATGACAAATGGAATAGTGAAATGAATTTTTTAACCATTTTTATTGACTTTTTCACTTTTTCATTTATATTTTATATTATTTTATGTATTTTACATAAACCCTAAAGTCCTAAGGGCTTTGCAAGTGTTGAGTTTTTACAGATGAAAAGTCTAGGAGTGAAACATTGAACAAGGATACACTTTTTGGTTTGTTTTTATACATTTGTCTCATGTACAGATCCTTTTAGGTTTTTTTAGGAAGAACTCTGAGCTTAGTTTTTGTTCTTTCTCATGCTCATAAATCAATGAGAATGTAACCGAGTATAATTTTATCTTTTTTTCAGACTCGTAATGGTAACACGAAAAAAAAAAACTATGGAGTTTCCTTTAAGCCCTTTTCACGCTCCTTGAAATTGAAAAGATTGTCGAGCGACCTTGTTTTTGTCATGCTTGTAAAAGTATTTGAAGGAAACATTTGATGAGTGGTAGGTTATCACTTTTTCGGTCTCATCAGATTAATTTATGAAAAAATAACTTATGGAGTTCTTTTAAAGTGTTTTTCAGACTCTCTAAACATGAAAACCCCCCAAGTTTTCTCTCTTTGGACTCATTAAACAAACATCGAAAGACCCATAGGGGACTGAACCACACCTTCTTAGGGTTCGTTAAACATACTCTGAGGGACTCATTCGAAGGATGAGCTTAGATCAACAAGCATATGTTATCCTCCTTAAGCTTGCGTAAAAATAAAGAGGTACTTTCCAAAAATGGTGGGGGAAAAATTGGGAAATAAATGTGTCTTTGTATTCATGTTAATGGCAATAATAGTCACTCTTGAACATGACACAGCCCTTCATCATTGTATCTGGGTAGGGAAATCCATTTGTCTCTCGTTTGACTATCTGCATGTCCATATGTTGGGTCCTCCTTGATTCAATGATTCCAAAACCATTGTAGTGTCGTTCATATGTTCAAGAGAAGTCTAGCCTTAATAAGACTCCTACTGAGTCGACCATCTGCAACTATAAAGTTTCTACCATGTCAGCCTTCCCTGTGTCAGTTTCAAATCACTTCACACTCTGATCCACGTCAAATCTATTACTTATTTTGTGTCATTGATGGGGGATACATCAAGGCCCTCCTATGATGAGTATTTTCTTGTCGACTTCAACTCACTATCCAGGAACAAGACTTAGAAATCATTTAGTACCTTAGAACCTACATGCCTCAATGGCAAGTTTCTTCGCTTTCAAAAGTGGGTTCACATAATTGACCCCTGATTGGAAGATTCCATTGAGTGTTCGACTTCAACTCATTTATTCACATTCATTGGATTTTACTGGGGTACCTTAGGAGTCATTGAAATAAATGGTGATTTCCCTTGCACTTGTTAATTGTCTTCATTAATGACTGGTAATCAAGTGGTGTCTACCATGTTCGACTTCAACACCTGTAATCGCATGGTTAGATGCATACTTAAGGATGATGGAAATGAAGACCTTGGATCATCCCATTATAGTCGAAGTTGCGATGGAGTATTTATGATTTGTATTCACACATAAATCAACTTTGTATGTCTCGTGGCTATGTCTGAATTTGAGTCATTTTATAGCATAGATCCACAATGTATTCCTAGTGGTTATGTTGTTTCACAATGACATGGATCCACAATGTATATTTTATGGCCATGACTCACTTGAAATTTTGTAATCTAAGTATCGGAATTCCTAACTCGGACAATGGTATATTATTATGTTGATGCTTGACTATTTGTAGGTCCCCGATCGATGTGCTCATTATTTCCAACACACACATTCTACAAAGTATTTCAGTTGTCACTAGTTCTAACCTCATACTTTGGGGGGAATTTTGTTACACATTATTTTGGTCACCCCAGTGATCCATTGACAAACATGTGTTCATGTTCCCAAAAATAATCTTTCTCCATGAGGAAGGTGGCTGGCTTTCTCTTCTCTAAAACCCTATTAAGGAAGGTCGTCGCAGGATGCACTATACACAGGGTGCGATGATGTCTGATCATATCCCTTTGCCCTAAAGCTGGGTTGTGATTTCTCTATAGGCTGCTCTAAATCTAGGGTGCGACGATGGAAAAAGACTAAGAAAAGGTCTAGTTTCATGAAAGTTCTATAAGGGTATCTTCTAGAAGATGAGGTGGCATTCGAATGGTTTAGATCTTACTCGCTTCTCTAATTTGGTGGGATTATCCTAATATCTTCAACCATCTCTCTTTCGTTGATATAAAGAGGGATCTCTAATGGAAAAGGTTAAGTATATTTAAAAAAAATTAAGTAAGAAAAGCAAGGCTAATTTTGTATGGAGAATTTTGCATTAGATCATGCTTGAGAGCCTCATTTCAGTTCATCAAGTTATCGCAGATCTTCTTCATTCAATATTGGAGAAAGTGTGTGTGTCGGAGCAAAGGGTCATTGAAAGGGGACGTTGCGACATCAAGGATTTGGTTGTAATCTCCACTTTCACTTTAATATAATATAGTGATATGTTTCTTTCCCATAAAACTTTTTTTGTTTTATTGTATGATTCCTTGATCACATGCATAAGTTCTTGTTGAGTATATTCGATTTCTTTCACTTTGGTTGGCTTGTGTTCCCTTGCATATTCAATATCACAGGAACACCAGAGTGGATCTAGGATGACAATGGTAAGAAGAAGCGACATTTAAACGGTATGTTGCCTATCTCTTGTTAACTAATAAACTCAATAGATAGAGCTTAGGGAAAGCATCATATTATGTTCTGTTATGTTCTAGATCTAGGTGGATCTAGGGAGATCTGTTCATGTATGCATTTACCGATTAATCCCATAACAATTTTTCCTTTGGGTACCTTCATGTATCGAAAGATGCCTTTCGGCCTGAAGAATGTTGGAGATACCTTTCAATGGGCCATGTCATTCGATTTTCACGACCTCAACCACATAGTCGAGGCATACCTTGATGATATAGCATCATGTTCTCATAAGAGATCTAGTCATCACACCCATATGCAACTAATATTTGAGTGATGTTGGAGGCAATCCAAAGGCCAAGGCAGAAAAGAAAGGTGTTTTTGGGAAAGAAAGCATGCAAAAGGAAAGCGATAGCTATAAAGAAACATAGCATGCACGCATGCAACAAAAGCAACAAATGGAAGGAAGAACAACATGCACACATGGGAGGAAGACCTACCAATGGTAGGGTTAGGTTTTTGGTAAGGTATTATAATGGCTAAAGAGACATAAATGTATAAATATAGTTATCGAGGTATTATAGAGGGTTCGGTTTTGTTAGTTGTTAGTTTAGAGTGTTGTTGCTATAGTATTTATGCATGAGTGGATGAGATATGTAAGGGTTTTTGCTAGACAAGTTATTTTGTATAAGCTGTTGAGATAGAGGGAAAATGAGGGAGGGTAGATCTTAAGGGTTAGATCGCAGGCTTGGGAGCATGGTGTGATCTAGTCCACCTCATATAGATCTTATGCGACTAAGAAGAGTTGTAAGTGCATGACGTTGTAGATGCGGAAATAATATAATAAGAGAGATGAGAGACAAATATTTTTGGACGTAGCCCCAGGAGGGGGTGAACCACGGTAACATTTGTGTTGTGTGATGAATGCATGTTTTTATTTATCATCTTTTCAATAGCTATTGTTATGCTTAATGAATAAGTTGTTATATTTCTTGCATATTCGCGAATGAAAGTATATTGTAGTTACAGTTATAATAATGGGTCAATATTCAACTCCCTTATCTCACACTCAATCCTAGGCTCTAAACACATGAGTCTTACAACCACCCATTAAAACTATCTTGGGTGAGACTACGCAATGCATTCTGTGTGTTGTGTTTCCTTCTGGTTTACTAGGAGGGCTAATAGTTTTAGAGGCTTTGTTGGAAACCTGTTAGACATGAACCCTCGGTCAATAAACTTAGACAGGATAGAGGAATAGTAACCAACAAATGGTTTCATTGTCATTTGTAGTAATAGGGGAAGGTTGAGTAGATGAGATAAGTTGACCAAGAAAAGAGAGAAGAAAAGAAGAAGTCAATGAGACAATAGAAGGGGATGTTGAGACCATGGAATCCCAAAAAATCAGAGATCGAAAGTTGGTTGAGAAAAAAAGAGTTAGAGCTTTCAAAGAAAGACAATAGAAACCCTAGAGTAACACCCCGCAAATATATGGAGAGATACATGTTTACTGATTTTCACGAAGTCGTTTTCTGTGATTTTCCACATTTATTGTAGGAACATATACTAAGTTTAAAGGATAACCATGCAACGAACCGGATTAGAAAACTCGAGTGGAACCCAGTACAGATTGAGAAACTTTAGCAGGTGAACAAAAAATTCACCTATGTAGAAGACTTTTGGCTTGACAGTATTGTGGTAGGTTTTATAACATAGTTTGCAGTAGACACACTGAAGTTGTACAACACAACGAAGAAATATTTTCTACGGGGACCCTGAGGAAGGTACATTCGATCGCTCTATACTTCGATTAATATATTTCTATATAAAAAATGTTTAATGACAATGGAATCAAACAACTAAACTTCCCTACGTGCATGGAGGAAGGAGGGAAGAATGGACAGAGAGAGGATAAATGGAAGAAGGAAAGGATAAGGGAAAGAAGGAGGAACCCTTGGACCCAATGATCATGGATGATGACCAGATCAAGCAGATCATGGCGACAACTGGAAATATGCATTGCGGAGTTGTAACATACCCACTACCTATTTCAAATTTTTCCGGTCCTCCATCGGACTCGAGCCCTTAAATAACCCTGGAGACCCAACGCAAACTGGCTCTTTCTTTCTTCTTCTCCATTCTCATGCGATCGTGGGTCGTGACCATGGTCCAATTTGAACATAGTGCCTATTTGGATTTCGCGCCTTGGCAACGTCCAAACATTAGACTCTGCAACCACCGAAGCCTGCCAGGGCTAAGGTACGTCTCATAGGGATGAATTCCCACGGGGTTAGTGAATGGCCAATAAGAATAAACCTCAACTGAGGTAGAGAACCGCCAATGGGGACAAGCCCCATCACACATTTAGGTGTAATACAGGTGGCGAGAGGGAAACACGACACGGTGGATGTCACGACAGGGAGGGGACCCACTTCACATGCCACACTATTCCGGACCCCCCACCCCCCACTAAAGACAGAATGGCAAGGGGGGTCTGGAATCCACCTGAGCGCCATTGATCATGAGGATTTAATCTCAGCCGTTAGAGAGTTGTGCATCCAATTTCGGACCCCCCCCCACTTCCGCTAAAGGTAGAACAATAAGGGGGCTCCGGAATGGAACCTCAGTCGCAGATATGGACGCGTGGACTCTGGCCGTCTAGATCTGCTTGTCGCTTATCCTAAAGCATATTCACATATTGGCTTAATTTGACGTCTTGTTTCCACATCTAACGGTTAGGAAAGACTCGGAGATCCTCCGAAAGAATCTCTCCCATCCATCAGGGTTTTGAATATCACAACTTTGAAATATGTAAACATTTGGTCCTCAGAATCCCCGATATCCCGATATGACGTCAGCTTCAGCTAGTCCTATGGACTAGACCTTTTGGTCCATACGACCTCCCTCTATATGACCACAGTCATATCCTTTCATACAGGTTTTTCCCAAGGGCGCTGATGATTGCCACACGTCCTTCTCCAATGGGCAGTCCCGATTAACTATCGGGGTTTCGGGACTTTCGATTTCCTAGTTCCTTCGACCTCAGGAATGTCGATTCCCCAATTTTCTGACTCTCGTCAGATCTTTGACACATGTCCCTCTGAATGGACGGTTCAGATTATGTTGGGGTTTTCACCTGGGACTTCCCCGTCCTCTTGTCCCTGGAAATTTCGATTTCCCGATGCGCCAAATGCCAATGGCGCTTGATCTCCGCCACGTGTCCTCTGCCAACGGACGGTCTTGATCTTGCCGGGATATTGCGGATCACGATTCCAACATGTAAGAGTTTCACGCCTTCGAAAACTCTGATTCTCCGATCCCCGAAAAATTGGGATCTCCTGACACGCGTCCCAAATAATGGGCAGTTCTGATCTCGTCAGAATATTGCACATTGCGAATTCGCAGCTTCTGTTGCCAAGATCAAGGACTTCAACCTACAAAACCCCGATACCCGATCCTACATGTAGATCCGATAGTTCTCCTGCGACCTAGATCCAATGGCTACCCTTCTTTCTCGCTCCTTGCGTCTCACGACTTGGAGCACCAAATGCTTGGACCCTTACCCTACGAACTTCTAAGTTCACGAGATCTCTGGATCTCTGCCACCTGTCCTCCTCAGATGGACGGTTCTGATCCTCTCGTGGCTTCCTCATTCGTGACTTGGAGCATCCAACTTTTGGACTCCTACCTCGCGAACCTCCGAGTTCACGAGTTCCCTAGATCTCTGCCACCTGTCCTCCTTTTTTCCCCTCTTCACGAGGCTTAAACCTCATCTATCTCCCTATAAATCTAACGGCTGTTGGGTTTCCTTACTAAGATCTGACAGTTCGGATCGATCCCGATGCTGCGCCTTTTCCTACAGTTCTTTGGACGTGGAAAAACCAACTGTCCAGATGTTCTCATGGAGCCTGGGGGTCTATGATTCGTATTTCCTTTCTATCCACAAAGATAGAGGAAAATGGGTTAAGGCAATTAACGCCCTCGTTCATTTCTTCGATTTAACGATCGTGAATGACCGCAGGTTCCTCGACAGGATTTCATCCGTTGATCAATACTTATCCCTACGCTGCTACTTCAGGATTTTTAAGAGGGTCACTCCTCTTCATACAAGGTCACTAAGACTTGTACATTCAAGTCCTTTTTCCAAGTTCTTGGTAAGCCTTTCTAAGAAGGGAATCTCTGTGAAGAGATTTAATCCAGGGAATTCTTGGAAACAGACAAAGGGAAACCAACTCCTGAGGATGGACTGGAAGTCTGACTTGGTTCAGCTCAGGCATACTCAAATCCATTTATCGACATAAATCATGCATGGTTTCTTCTATTATAAGAAAATATCTATTCATTCTTATCAAACACTACATCGACATTCGAACACTGAAATCATTCACAATTTCACAGTTCGATGAGCATATATATATACATAAACCAGTCTATGAATTTCAAGATGCAATATATATATAAAACACTTATCAGAAACAACACCAGTAGTGGGTGCGACTACTGAGAGGGGTGCTCGTTTCCACCCAACCGTAGGCGTAGCGACTCCCAATGGATTTACCACTAGCCACCCCCGAGCTCATACCACGATGCTCTGAGACTGTGTCTCTCTGTCTGCCAGTGACCAGGAGCAAAGGTTGCAATCCTTCCTCTCTACTATCACTCACTTTGCGTAATCCAGAGTTCCCCTCGCATCCACCCTTTCAATCGTCTCTGTCATACACCTTATCCTCTCGCGAGGTTGCGTATGGCACGATTACCCTCGTGTTGATCAGGCTTGACGACTCTACGGATGGGCAGTTCACCATCCCATCCCTCATCAAGCCATCCACCTACCAGCCTGCGAGACATTGAATTTTAGGGCCAGCGAGCCGCTTTTGGTTCTCCGGGCTAGTGGAGTCCAAATACGGTATTTAATTCTCGGTGGAAGTTAACGCCACCATTTCAAGTGCCTTCCACCACCATC
>JASDQU010010341.1:11541-26678 GCA_032191745.1 Picea mariana | reverse complement strand
CCCAACATTCCAAAGGTTTCCTCCTTGGGTTATCAGTATTTATTGGTATATGTCCAGAAGTTTTATTTTCGTCCCCCAAGGTAAAGTTCTGCTGGAGTACACTCCGGGTGGGGAAATTCATTCTGGGGTTCTTTTTGTAGTTTTTAAATCCTGAGGGATTGCTCCCCTTTTTCTGAAACCTTGAACCATTCTTCTATTTCCAGTCTCCACGGGACTCTGCCCGATGTCCACATTGTTCATGACAATATGTTGCCTTTCGTATAGTGTCTTCTAAGGTCTTTGTCTCATCGAATTCGATTCGGTTCCGGTACTCTTTGGGTAGCCCACTGATGAAGCGTTGTGCCTTCGCCTTCTCTGCTTTGATATAGGGTACATATCTCAGTAAGTCAAGGAATTTGTTGACATACTCCTCCATAGTAAGTTGTCCCAGTTTGATTTCATAAAACTCTTTAGCCTTCTCGTCGAAATACCTTTCTGATAAATACTTCTTCCGGAAGTACTTCTCAAACTGTTTCCAAGACAGGTCCTCCTCGCGGACCCCTTTCATATTCTTAAGGTCTTCCCACCAGATGGAAGCCTTTCCATTCAGATTGAAAGTGGCCACTCGGGCCTTCAAGTTCTTTGAGAAATCATGGAATCTGAAATATTTCTTCAGTCCAAGTAGCCAAGCCTCAGCTTCCTCTCCCTTCTTTATCTTGCCGTCGAAGGAGGGAGGTTTTGCCTTTTTGAATTCCTCAAATTTATGACTCTTGGAATTCTTTTGCTTCTTTTGTTTTCGTTGAGAATAGGAACTGGTCCTACTGCTGGAAGAGCCTTCTGAATCACCAGCTTCCTTCTCAGTGGAATCGTCTGGCACTGGTCCTTTACCTCTGGGGTGGACCTTTCTGGATGGCAAGGGGGGTCTGGAATCCACCTGAGCACCGTTGATCATGAGGATTTAATCTCAGCTGTTAGAGAGTTGCGCATCCAATTTCGGACCCCCCCCCTACTGCTAAAGGCAGAACAGTAAGGGGGCTCCGGAATGGAACCTCAGTCACAGATTTGGACGCGTGGACTTTGGCCATCCAAATATGCTCGTCCCTTATCCTAAAGCATATTCAAATCTTGGCTTAAGTTGACGTCTTGTTTCCACATCTAACGGTCAGGACAGACTTGGAGATCCTCTGAAATAATCTCTCCCATCCATCGGGGTTTCGAATATCACAACTTTGAAATACGTAAACATTTGGTCCTTGAAATCCATGATATCCCGATATGACGTCAGCTTCCACTAGTCCCCTGAACTAGACCTTTTGGTCCATACGACCTCCCTCTATATGACTGCAGTCATATCCTTTCATCGGGGTTTTTCCCAAGGGCACTGATGATTTCCATGCATCCTTCTCAATTGGGCGGTCCCGATTAACTCTCGGGGTTTCAGGACTTTCGATGTTCTAGTTCCTTCGACCTCAGGAATGCCGATTCCTCGATTTTCCAACTCTCGTCAGATCTTCGACACCTGTCCCTCTGAACGGACGGCTCGGATTATGTCGGGGTTTTCACCTGGTACTTCCCCGTCCTCCTGTCCCTGGAAATGTCGATTTCCCGATGCGCCAAACGTCGATGGCGCTTGATCTCCGCCACGTGTCCTCTGCCAACAGACGGTCCTGATCTTGTTGGGATATCGCGGATCGTGATTCCAACATGTAAGAGTTCCACGCCTTCGAAAACTCTGATTCTTCGATCCCCGACTCCTCGGGATCTCCTGACACACGTCCCAAATAATGGGCAGTTCTGATCTCGTCATAATATCACGCTTCGTCACTTCACAGCTTCTGTTGCCAAGATTAAGGGCTTCAACCTACAAAACCCCGATACACGATCCTACGTGTAGATCCGAAGGTTCTCCTGGGACCTAGATCCAACGGCTACCCTTCTTTCTCGCTCCTCGTGTCTCGCAACTTGGAGCACCAAATGCTTGGACCCTTACACTACGAACCTTCGAGTTCACGAGATCTCTGGATCTCTGCCACCTGTCCTCCTTAGATGGACGGTTCTGATCCTCTCGTGGCTTCGCCATTCGTGACTTGGAGCATCCAACTTTTGGACTCCTACCTCGTGAACCTTCGAGTTCACGAGTTCCCTGGATCTCTGCCACCTGTCCTCCTTAGATGGACAACTCTGATCCTTTTTGCCCCTCTTCACGAGGCTTAACCCTCGTCTATCTCCCTATAAATCTAATGCCTGTTGGGTTTCCTTACTAAGATCTGACAGTTCGGATCGATCTCGATGCTGCGCCTTTTCCTATAGTTCTTTGGACATGGAAAAACCAACGGTCTAGATGTTCTCATGGAGCCTGGGGGTCTATGATTCATATTTCCTCGCTATCCATGAAGATAGAGGAAAATGGGTAAAGGAAATTAACACCCTCGTTCATTTCTTCGATTTAATGATCATGAATGACCGTAGGTTCCCCGACAGGATTTCATCCATTCATCAATACTTATCCCTACGCTGCTACTTCAGGATTTTTAAGAGGGTCATTCCTCTTCATACAGGGTCGCTAAGACTTGTACATTCAAGTCCTTTTTCTAGGTTCTTGGTAAGCCTTTCTAAGAAGGGAATTTCTGTGAAGAGATTTAATCCAGGGCATTCCTGGAAACAGACAAAGGGAAACCAACTCCCGAGGATGGACTGGAAGTCTGACTTGGTTCAGCTCAGGCATACTCAAATCCATTTATCGACATAAATCATGCATGGTTTCTTCTATTATAAGCAAATATCTATTCATTCTTATCAAACACTACATTGACATTCTAACATTGAAATCATTCACAATTTCACAGTTCAATGAGCATATATATATACATAAACCAGTCTATGAATTTCAAGATGTAATATATATATATATATATATAACGCTTATCAGAAACAACACTAGAAGTGGGTGCAACTACTGAGAGGGGTGCTCGTTTCCACCCAACCGTAGGCGTAGTGACTCCCAATAGATTTACCACTAGCCACCCCCGAGCTGAGACCACGATGCTCTAAGACTGCGTCTCTCTATCTGCCAGTGACTAGGAGCAAAGGTTGCAATCCTTCCTCTCTGCTATCACTCACTCTACGTAATCCAGAGTTCCCCTCGCATCTACCCTTTCAATCATCTCTGCCATATGCCTTATCCTCTCACGAGGTTGCGTGTGGCACAATTAACCTTGTGCCGATCAGGCCTGACAGCTCTACGGATGGGCGGTTCACCATCCCATCCCTCATCAAGCCATCTGCCTACCAGCTTGCGAGGCATTGAATTTCAGGGCCAACGAGCCGCTTTTGGTTCTCCGGGCCAGTGGAGTCCAAATATGGTATTTAATTCTCGATGGAAGTTAACGCCACCTTTTTAGGTGCCTTCCACCACCATCATGGTCTCTTTTTCTGTACATCCCCTCTCAGCAGTCCTGCAATAAGTTAAAAATGTCATTCACATTTATTGACCTTTTCCTCAAGGTCCATTTACATCACATATTCACATTTATGAGTTTGCCATAGTTCTTGGCCAGTCCAGTTATATTTACAAGCTGGGGGAAACAAGGTGTTACAGGAGTACCCTACTAATACAAGGTGAATACCAAGAAGAGAGTTGTAGCCACGAGGGAGGGCCTGGCGAGTGATGGGGAAGAAGTAGAGGATCTCTGGGCTGTGGAGAAGATTCAGGAAATCCTGCACGCAACATATGAGAGGAAGATGAGGGGTCCAAGATAGGGAAGATAAGGCAACAATCCTATCCATATTAATGTTAGTGTGGAACCCATAAACCCATGTGCGACTAATACACCAAAGAGAACACCATCGTTTAGACAATCGAAGTTCATAAGTAGTAAGACAGTAGGAAGTACATCTACACAAGGAACAAAAACTGGGTGAGCCAGTTCAGGCAACACTAGTCAAGTACCTACACCGTGCTGAGGTAGTAGTTCAACGTTCAAAATGGTAGGACATGATCCCATCATCAGATTACCCAAATTTTGAGGAGAAGCAACAGAAGACCCTGAGAAACATTTGTTCATTTGTGCAAAGATCTGGGAAGAAAAACAGATCACTAATGAAGATACCAAACTGGCACAACTAGCTATTATGCTAAGAGGCCATGCACTAGACTAGTACATGAGTCTAGACCCAAACAATGCACCTAGGATGAAAATAACATTGGAAGACATTAAGAAATTACTGATAAATGAGTTCCAGAAGCTGACCTCAGAGGATTAGTACATGAATGAGATGATCTAAATAAGATAGAAACTAGGAGAGTCCATATGGGAGATTGATCAGAGATTCAAGAGACTAAAGGGAAAGTTAAAATATCTCATAACTGAGATGCAACATTGACAACTTTTTGTCAACTCACTGCTCCCACACTTAAAATACCCATTGTGACAACATAAGTTCCAAACGCAGGCAGAGGCTTTGTAGGCATCCCTGCAACTAGAATAAAATTAGTGTCAATAGACAGACCCATCTATCGAAGAACTGAAGGAGAACTTGAAGAACTTAATGTTTCAGCTGAACTAGAATAAGAATAAGGACAAACAAGAAGTCGTTTGGTGTACTACATGCAGGACGAAAAGGCACCATAAGAATGAATGCCCAACATTCACATAGTATATGGTAGCAGGAATGCCAAATCCATTACCAGTAGGAGGACTATGGTGTGAAATCTGCAAGAAACCAAGTCACGAGCCTTATCACTACACAATGATGCAGAAATACCAGACAGTACCGAAGAGCTCATATTGCACATTTTACAAGTCAGTGGGCCACGATGACAAAGATTGTAGAACTATGGAGTTGATGTGAGAAAGGACATTAGACGCATATAGAGTGCATGCAGAAATGATGACTGGGCAAGCCGTACCACAATTTAATCAAGTTCCAGCTCCATACAACACTGCGCAGTAGCAGTATAATACTATGCAACAACCATATAATAACACACAGCCGCAGTACAACATAGCACAACCTCAGTACAATACTGCATAGTATAACTAGGTGCCTCGGTATAATGCACTGAGAGAAGATCGAACAAGCTACAGAGGTGGAGGACAATCCCGAGGAGGTTTCAGACGAGGTAGAGGAATAGTGTTATGCCACAATTTTCAACAACCGGGACATTACGCAAGGGAATGTCCACTTCCACCAGCAACTTGTATGTATTGTCGCACACATGACCATGATACAGAGGAATTTCTGACACTACTAGTAAATATCCAGGAAAAGAGGAACGAAAACAACCAGAATGTTCAGTGGATTTCCGTCAAAGCAAGGGATGAAAGACGAAACATCAATATAGTTACTCGTGGATGAGCTAAAAAAGACGACGACACTGTCCGAAAAGAACCAACACAAAACCAGTGGGTAAAGAAGAACATTGAACCAAGGAGACAATTCGATGCGAAAACGAGAAGGAAATATTTATATAAACCAGACAAGAATTTCAGAAGGAATACATAGTGTCAACTTCATCTACGCAACAAAACAAGGAAGAACTAGAGTACGATATGCCTCCATTATTGGATCATACCAAAAAAATGCAACCCAATGGACAAGTAAGTACAATCAAAGGCTTCTTGCAATCATGTGTAAAAGTATCAAATGATCCATCATCTGTGAAAACATTACAAAACATACTATAAAAATGTAGCATCACGACGGAAGAAAAACTAGAACCAAAAACAGTCAATCACCTACATACAAGGAGAAGAACCAGTAGGGAGTTCAGAATCAATGCCAACATCAAAGATTTCAACATGGGAGACATCATACTAGATCTAGGATATGAAGTTAATGTATTACCAAAGAGGACATGGAAATGCATGGGAAATCCCACATTAGGATATTCACCTATTCAATTGAAACTGGCAAACCAACACAAAGTCCTACCAATCAGAAGACTGAAAGGAGTAACAGTATACCTAGATGGAGTATGCACTAAAGCATATTTTTAAGTCATTGAAATAGTGGACAACACCACACCTTATCCAACATTACTTGGTCTGGATTAGGCATTTTACAACTAGGTCATAATCAACCTAAAGACCAGGAAAATGACATTTGAGTTAGGTGAATACAGGGTCATCGCGCCCTTAGACCCATCAGAAGGGGAGAGGTTTGTAGAACCTACTTTCCTAGACTTAGATGAAATCAACCAGTTGTACACAAAAAATGCACACAATGAGGATTACGTAAAGCCAACTACAGACGGGATACTAAGTTCATGGAGCATTACTTCATGTGCAATAGATTTAGACATCAGTTTAGAGAAATGGAAACAAAGGATACACAAAGTTTCCACGAGAAGATGTGCACAAATATACCACGCAGTAACATGGGTAGGCATAGAAATTAGGGAACCACCCAGTTTCCATGGAATAATCAATTTGGAAAACTTCTTGACACAGTACAAAGACATAGTGTTAGAGAACCAGATACTGTTAGCACTTGATTTATCACTCAAGGCCACACCCGCATGATGGTGGGGCACACACAAAGAGACAATCACAGATTGGTACCAATGTAAGCAGTTATTGCGCATAAGGTTCGACACAGAACAAAAAAAACAATAAGAAGCAGAAGTATAATGGACAAAGGGCACCCACGAAGCACTTGGAGGAGTGTAGAATGTTGTAGAAATTGACACCCCCAGAGGAACGGCCTCATCACTTCATACACACCTTAGAGGACATACCAGTGAATTGGTATACAGACCAGGAATTGCGCAAAGGAACTATGATCTAGATGACATTGCAACATAATTTTATAGTCACTTTCTCATTCGAGCATGAGAACCCCAACATAGATGTCGTGCTTAAACAGATAAGAGGAGTGATATTCATCAAAGCACTAGAAGTAGAATTGATCACAAAAGAACAAAAACGGAACAAACAGATAGTCAAGGCACTATTTTCATGTTACCATGTACAAGAGGAAGAACTAAATGAAGACGATCCACGTGATATTCAGATTGAAGAAGAGGAAGGAGAAAGAGAGGTGGAAGTACCACCCATAGAATCAGAAGTCATTTTCACGCCGATCAAAGTAAATAAAGTCAACATTGGGACAGTCGAGAATCCCAAGATGGACAACATTGGAGACTATTGGGATAAACAAATAGTGGAAAGCATAAAAGATTTTTTGTGTGAATACAATGACTTGTTCCCCACAACATTGTACAGAGATGAAGGGTATAGCCAAAGAGCTAGGAGAAATGAAGATATCACTAAGACCTGAAGCGATATTGATCAGACAATGACCATATAGATTAAACCCAATATATAAGCAGAAAGTCAAAGGTGAGATCAATAGGATGCTCGAAGTAGGAATCATAGAACCAGTTGAAGAATCAGAATGCATAAGCCTGATGGTAGTTCAGGACAAGAAATAAGGAAGGATCAGGATATGTGTCGACTTGAGGAAGTTGAACGATGCATGCCTACATGACCCATTCCCTACACCATTCATGGACGAAGTTATAAAACATAGGTGGACATGAAGCTTACTCATTTATTGATGGATTCTCAGGCTACCATAAGATCAAGATAGCACAAGAAGACAGATACAAGACCAAGTTTGAGAAAGAATGGGGATCCTACCAATTCATAGTCATGCCATTTGGACTGAAGAATGCACCAACAATGTTTTCCAGAGTAGTCATTGTTGTGTTTAAGGAATTCATCCATCATTTCCTAGAAGTATACCTGGATGATTGGAGAGTTTACAGTCTGTTGAAATACCATGTAGAAGTCTTATGACTAATGTTAGAAAGATGCAAACAGTGCCAGATATCACTAAACATAAATAAATCCATATTCAGAACACCATTTGGGATACTATTGGGCCATATAGTATGTAAACAAGGATTATTAGTAGATCTCGCAAAGATTGTTGTAATTGTTAAATTACAATCACCAAAAACAGTCTGTCAGCTAATAGCGACATTGGGACACACAAGATACTACAAGAAATTTATCAAAGGATATGCGCAGATTACTACACCAATGGAAAAGATGTTAAGAAAGGACACAAAGTTCCAGTGGAAAGACGAGTCTCAACACAGCCTGGACACCATGAAGGAAAAGATGGTTACCACGTCGATATTAGTATTTCTAGACAGGGAGAAGACATTCCACGTGCATGTAGATGCATTAGCCATAACACTTGGATCTATCTTGGCTCAGCCAGGAGAGGAATACTTGGATCACCCGATAGAATTTGCGACAATAAATCTATCCGACTCAAAACATAACTATAACATGACAAAAAGAGAAGGCCTAGATATGGTCTATGCACTGCAAAAGTTCAAAATCTACTTATTAGGGAAACACTTTAATATGTTCATAGATCACTCAGCCCTAAAATATATAGTCAACAAGCCAGTGTTGGGGGGGAGAATCTGTCAATGGTTACTCCTATTTTAAGAATTTGAATTTGAAGTAATAGTAAAGCCAGTAAAATTAAATGTAGGACCTGACCACCTATCATGGGTCATAAATGGAGAAGAACCCACCAATTTACAGGACAACTTTCTAGATGCACAGTTAATTTCAGTACATATCGTTATTTCATTCAGTACTTGAGCATGGGTATTGCGCCACAAGAATATAGAACCACGTAAAAGAAAATCCTGGTAGTCCACGCTGCCAACTATCATGTAATTGCAGGACAACTGTACAAAATGGGCACAAATAGTATCTTGCAAAGACATGTGTTGGAACACGAAAGGCCAAGAGTTTTAGTAGAAGCCCATGACGGAATAGCATGAGGGAATTATGCAAGCAAAGCTATCGCGCAGAAGGTATTGCGCGTAGGACTATGGTGGCCAACGATTCATAGAGACTCGAAGGAATAATGTCAAAGATGTGACGTCTGTCAAAGGGTAGGCAAACCCAACAAAAGGGACGAGATTCCATTACGACCACAAGTAACATTACAGGCATTCAAAAAATGGGAAATAGAATTTGCAGGACCAATTAACCCACCAGCAAAAAGAAGATGATTTAGGTACATTATCACCATGACGGAGTACCTAACAAGATGGGCAGAGGCCGCACCAGTGAAGGATTGCAGTGCAAAAACAACAACACACTTTTTAGTTGAATAGTTCATCACTCAATTTGGGTGCCCAAGAATTTTGATGAGTGACCAAGGCACACACTTCATAAACAACACCATTAGTTCTATGACTAAAGAGTTTGAAGTCCATCACCAGAAAAACACACCATTTCACCCACAGGAAAATGGCACAATGGAAGCATTTAACAAAATCCTAGAGAACGCGTTGACGAAGATTTGTAATGTCAACAGGGATGACTGGGACCTCAAAGTACCAACAATATTATGGGCCTATAGGACTATGTGTAAAAAGTTGACAAGGAACACACCATTTAAATTGGTTTACGACCAAGAAGCAGTGGTGCCATTAGAATTTTTAGTACCAAGCTTGTGCGTAGTAGCAATTACACAAATGATAGAACGAGGAGCAGTATAGGAGTGACTAAATTAGTTAATGACCATGGAGGAAGATTGGATCTTAGCAGGATTACACCAATAGGTTCAGAAAGAAAGGGAAAAATCTTGGCATGATTGACACATAAAGAAGAAAACTTTCAAGGAAGGAGATCTAGTACTGATGTATGACGACAAATCATTTTAGCATCCATGAAAGTTAAGAATGCATTGGCTAGGACCGTACGAGATCAAATATGTCACATATGGAGGATTTGTACAGTTAAAATAATTATCAGGAACAAAACTCAGAGGAATGATCAATGGGAGTCGACTAAAGTTGTACAAGGATAGTCGACCACCCATCGCGTAGTAAAAAAAAGAAAAAAAAAAGGGAATAACACGAAAAAGAATAAAAAATAAAGAATCGAACCAAAAGGGGCACAATGCATCTAGAAACAAAGATCTCGCACACTTAGGAACACAAGTTAGGCGAGGATAAGGACAATGGTCACATACAAAAGGGAAACAAGAGGGAAAAGGAAAGTCAGAAAAAGAAGGACGACATGACAACACTAGGCGAAATTAGAGGACGACAAGGACCAATGGGATGCCACATTAATCACACCAACAGGATAAGGAAAGGCAGAGTAATGGAAAGTACAAAAATGCCAGAGATGCATTGAACTCGTAGTTAAGTTGAATTAAACCCATAATTAAGGAAGCTTCATCGACAAGCTTGATAGAAAACCCATACAACACACCCTAGGATCATCGGGATCGGTAAGAATACCATAGGTTGAATCACCAATCTTATCTATACTTTTCCCTGGTTGGGACGAAGTTTCTTTTGAACATTGACACATATACTGTTGCATAGATCCACTTTGTATTGGTCACGGCTATGTCTTGTCATCTTGTATATCCACCGTGTATTCTTTGTGGCTACAATTAGTTCAGGTCATAGGAGTATAGATCCACATTGTATCTTCAGTGGATATACCTTTTTGTCAATACAATTATGGATCCGCAGTGTATTTTATGGCGGCCATACCTTGAAAGTCTTTGTCACCCAAGCAGAGGTATGCCTGCCTTGGGTTTGAAACGTGTCATAATATTTTTATGATGGTTGTGTGCAGCTTCTATTAGGTTCTTTGCATCCATACTCTTGCTTGAAAAATTCTACAAAGTACTTCAGTCATCAGTTCCCATATTCTAACTTCGCACTTTGGGGGGAAATCTGTTACACATCAAAATTACTCACTAAGATGATGGCCTAGTGTCGTCATTACCAAATGTCGTAAGTGTCGCATTTCACCCAAAAGTGTCGCAAATATCATATTGTTGTCAAGAACACTTTAAAGACACCTCAAAGACTATTTTTGAAAAGGATAAATCATTTGACAAAAAGTACAAGTCTTTTTCCATTGAAAAAACCACTAAAACGGTCAATTTCTGGAAGGGAGTGCTCCCCTATGCTCTGTTAGGGAGCATTGGCACTTTGTACCCTCTTCTGGGGGAGCCTTGAAACAATCTATGCACCCTTTTGGGGGAGCGCTACCCTTTCTGAGTGAATTTTGGTTTGTTGAGATAAATCAAGGAAGAATCCCCTCAATATCTAAAGTTGGTTGGACTTGAATCTGAGGTCAAGGCATGATCTTAGGGAAGATCCACAACTGAAGGAGATGAATTCTCAACTTATCCCAAATATCTCTCAAGTGGTTAGGTATCTCCAAGCTTATATAAGGAGGCCTTCTCATGGTAAAAAGAGATGATAGAGATTGGAGATACCAAACTTATGATCTCATGAGTGGTATTGACACATGATAGAGATTGGATATACCAAGCTTATGATCTCATGAGTGGTATTGACACATGATAGAGGAATAGAGAAGAACCTAACTTATGATCTCATAAGGAAGGGTATAGAGACATTGTAAAGCATCTAACTTATGATCACATAAGGGAGATATCATTGAAGCATCAATAGTCTATGTGTGGATTATTTGAGCAAGGGTCTGGACAAAGGGAGCTTGGTGAAGTTGTTGCACTACATCGATGGCTGCAAGCAACACTTTGTTCTCATTAATATAAATTCATGCTTGACCTGTTTCCTTTAAAGTTTGTGTATATGAACTTGTTTCTTTCATAGATTCATTATAAAGATAATCATGGTACAACAGGAAGTATTGTTGTTGTTGCTTCTTATACCATAGGACCTTCAACTAAGCTTGTAGATCAAGATCATCCTAGAGCGAGCAAGGACAAACGTCGGTAAAAAGGTACTTTCCTTTATTCCCTCTTCTTCTTTGATAGTTTAGGTTTATGATAAAGGAATGTCAGTGTCCATAATAGAACTTTCTGTCTTGGAGTTAGGGGTCTAGCATTCAAGAGGAAATCCACTTGTCCACAGGGGGATTCTCTTATAAAAGTTGTACACATTGATACCTTTATAACAATGAAAACATATTGTCAATTGAATATTGTATGAAATTTTTATGCCTCCCAGAACTTGACCTATCATCTTGACCACTATGGTACGATACAATGCCACATCAACCATGGTTACTCATGCATATGGTTCTATCCACATGAGGAATTTCAAGAATCTTCTAGAAGGTACAAAGAATTATCACAATTGAGAGTTAACAAAGTCAAAACCCTAACCCTATATGACTATCCGACTATGTTAAATATCGGGTCGTTAGCAGGAGAAGGGGTTCCATTCTATGTTATTATATCTTGTAACATAGAAGAGTAGAACAACTAGGAGTGGGAAAATTAGACAGCATAACATAGGGGGTTAATTCCCTGTATCAACTAGCATTCCAGTCTTTAGGTGACTCCATATATAGTTCCCTCTCCTTTGTATTTTCATTATTTCCATTCCATAGAAAATAGAGCAGAGCAGCCTCACCTTCTCGCTAGGTTTTCTCCAGTAAAGGTTTACCAGAGAAAACCTTTGTGTTATTTTGTGGATGGTGTGTGATTTTATTTTTCTTTTCTCTATTTTTCACATTTCAGATATTTCATACATAAACAGAATATCAATAACTAAATATTCTAGGATCTAAAGCAATTTAACCTTCATAGTGTAGATTTTAGGTTTATTTATCATATTTTTTGTGACGAACTATTACAGTGGAATATCTATGACTGTTTACAGATCAAAATAACTGGTTCAAGGTATATTTTTTAGGATGAAAATGTAAAATGCAACTTTTCGTATTGGATATTATGACCCCAATTACGAATTTCCACACCTTCTCTAGATATATTGGTACTAGTAAAGATCTTCCAATCAAAATTTATGCCAATTATAATTTATGTAACTTTCAACCTTAATTTGGATATTGTTTGGATGGTTAATTTTTTTTTATGATATATCTATGAAATTTGAACCCTTCTGAGTCCGAATTTGTTTCTTGTAGTGCTCTTATATGAATTCTTAAGCTCATGAAAATTTGATAGTCTGAATTGTTTAAGACTAATTTCAAAATTAGTAACAAATCCCAACTTCCACAAGATATTTATCATAGTTTGTAATTATTCAAAATATAAAAAAAATTCCTTAAGATTTTGAAAATTTTAGAGTTTGAAATGTCATTGAATTGTTTTACAACGAAAAATAAAAAGATGACCTGTTTGAGACTAATTTCAATACTAGTCATAATCCATAAATTCCATATAATATATCTATCAAAATATAAGAAACCATAAATTGAAATTTCTACCAGACGTAGTTCTCTATGTCATCCCAGTCTCAAATTTTCACTATTTGAATCATTTCAGAAAAAATAAATAAAAAAGGTTATAGAAAAAATTTCAAGATGTCTCGGTTGAAGGAGAAAAACCCTAGGATCAGATCCCGTGAAACCAAATATTATGAACCAAACACCAAAATAGTCAACAAATACAATATGCATTGACAATCTTCTTGATGTTGTGAAAAACATGTGACATGGCCCACTAAAATGTGGCTCCAAATTTTTTAAGGATGAATGAAATTTTCATATAGTTGGAAAATGAAACCCAATGATAAATTAGCATAATTTTTTATGGTCTTCAGAGTGGATTTGAATTTGATTTCAACTGGAAAATCGATCCATAAATCAAAATATTTCATTTCTGGTGCATTCATCAATAATTTGATCAATAAATGGAGTGTATATTTATCCTTTGGGAATAATTTGTCCAAATCATGAAAACCAATACATACTTAGATAGTCCCTTTATTCGTATCCATGGTAATGGAGTTTGAAACCCATTTAGTTAGGGGCGGCGAGTAGATGAAACCAACTTTCATATTTTTTTCCAGTTCTACCTTAATGAAAAATATCTTACAAGGGTTTACTAGTTACAATTTCTATCGAATAGGTTTCACATTATCATACATTTTAATCTTGTGTTTAGTGATCAGGAATCAATGCTTAGCATTTCTTCATATGAAAAAGAAAAAAAATCATGAAATTCTTTAAAGAGAGTAATGTAAGTATGAACTTGTTCAACATAAAAGTATGCTCGAATCATTAAATTCTTAATGATGTTGGGTTTAAAGGAGATATGTATTAGTATGGTTTCAGATATATTCCCCATTTTTACTTCTACATACATATTTTGTGTCAGGTTGAAAATTTCATTCCATTCAAAATCTTTAGGAATAATCAAACATTTTTTCCAATTTCAAATTGGTCTAACTTAGGACAAATCTATGACCATTAGTGCATATTCTCCCATGGTTTCCCAGAATAGATCATCACCTCCAAAATGGACTCATTTCATGGAAATAAAATTTCGATGAAATATTGTGAAGTAGAAGAACCAAAGGCCCAAATGGGGGAGGTAAATTGATCATATTCATCCCAGGACATGAGAATTTTATCAATGTCTATAGAGGCTAATTGAATAGCTTGATAGGAAATGTTAGTTGTACATAAAGACATGGTTGACTCTACATATCCATTTCATTCTACAAAATAAAATGGTTATTGAACTACCCATGGATCCTTCTCAAAATAGGATGTTCTCAATGGGACTAAGCATGGTGGGTTAGTGGAAATTGTTGAAATCACATATACTTGGCCATATTCAATATAAAAATGTGTGGAGTGAGAAAAAAAGTTCATATTAAATATGAGTAAATCCAAACACCCAGATTTGTTTACGCACTCATGGAATTATCTACCATGAGAACATCGGATCCCATCGTAGAGGTTCGATTAGAATTATTGAATGAAAAATGGTCAATTGTGACAATTTGTCTCTAGTGAGGGAAGTCAATAAATGAGAATATCAAAGAAACTATAGTTTTCATAGCATAAATCCAGTTCTATCCCAAGAGGAGGATGTATTCAAGTGGAGCATCATCAACTTCCATTTATAGTAAGACAATTTTGACCCCTAGTTCAATAAGAAATGAGGAGATAAGTCCATGAGCTATAAAATAATGACTATCAAATACTTTCAATGTTGTTTCATAAATCATTATCTCTATAGAACCTAGGACTCTCCAACATGCTAAGTACATTACATACATAAAATACCTTTTTCCCACCACAACTCTAAAACATTTTGTTCCATGATACAAAACGTGAATCTAAAATGCACCATGATGGGGAAGTCTCATCTTGGACTTTTCCAAGTCAAATGTAATTATATGAGAA
>JASDQU010010341.1:0-10934 GCA_032191745.1 Picea mariana | reverse complement strand
ATCACCATAATTTCAAAAAATGGAGTACAAAAGTCCATCCCTCTCTATCGCCACTCTCAATACTCATATACAAAATGAGGGACACTTCTCATATATAAGTTAGATACAGAAATATGCAAGTCCCTCCCATACACAAAATATGGGCCTAGCCCATATACATCACAATGCACCTAAGGTTATTCCAATTCAAGAAACCCACTAGCACCAGGCTAAGTTGGTGAACCCCCTACTGGTAGTCCACCCACTAGTGGTCAACCCCCAATTGGCAAGGTATTTCCCACTGGTGGTCTCATCTATCCTGGGAAAGTCTCACTAGTAACTAAGGATGATCATACTATTGAATTCCAATCAGGGTCTAGTACCACACATAGATCCATGACCTACTTCTCATGGATCTCTATGGATCATGCCTTAGAAACCCCCAAAAACACTCGGTCCAAGAACTAACATAACTCATCTATCTAATATAAGAGATCCTAATCATCTCCTGTGGCTCCTTGTTGGCACAAAATTAGAGACTAGGGTTCTCGGAGGTTACCAACAAAGATACCGATGTAGTATAGTAGCATCGAAATATTCAACCTTCTACAAGGGAAAGAGGTATCACCTGAAGTGCAGTCGAGACCTGTGTGAGGTGAAGTGAACCAAAGAGGATGCATTATCTGATCTAGCACAACACAATGTAGAGTCCTACTTTAACATATAAAGAATTATATTACCAATTTTATAAATCATCATTACCATCAGATTAACCAGGTTGAGCAACATACAGACAATTTCATACATTAGAGATAATAACTAAATACCAAATACACAATACAAAAGTAATTTCTCAATGAAGAAACTATAGAGTCATGCACATCATAACCAAAATTTTAGGACCCAAATGATCTCTTATATTATCAGTATCTCAGAATGCATGATCTTGTTAGTACATCTTTCTTATCATAGCTTATACATAACACTCCATGTTCTAATACCCACTATAGACTCTATCGCTACTGCACAAGTACAATTATTCTCAAAAATTCCATTACAGTAGCTTATCGCTCCAGACCCAATAAAAGCAATGGAAATATCTTGATAACAAAACAAGAAAAACAATAATACTAGCAACAACAATCTAATAGTGCACAATATGACCAAAATACAACAACCAACAACCAACCCTTCCGCATTACATATTACCATATTTATAGTTTTCCCTCAAGCGCTTCTTCACTTCTTGATTTCAGTATTGTCTTTTCTTGATTCCACTTCCACTGCTTTTCCCACTTTCTCCTTGCATGTCCTCGAAGCTTCTATATTTTTCCACTTGCTCATCCAGCTGGCACATGATCTATTTTCATTCATGGCAATATTGAAATTAACTTTTCCACTTATCTTAGTTGTTCTTCACTACTTCTAATCTTCCACTGTGCTATTGCGCTTTCGCGCAAAATTTTGGCCTTTCTACAAAATTAGGTTCTCTTAAAAAATGGAGGGCACAAGAAGCCCTAACCACAACCTTTGAACCATCCTGATGGAACCTTTTGTCTCTTTTTATTTACCTTCTTGAAACGGAGGTCCCAATTCTGGTATAATGGCTAGAGGCCGCTCGCAGAAATTTTCATAGTGCTCAACATGGTCCTGCCATTTATTTTCCAAAATCGAGGCTCCTGCAACAAATTCATGTGTAGCCATTACATCTGGCTCCTCTGGTTTTGTAACCAACTAAGTACTCCATTCGATATCAGTTATGGATTCAAGTTGCTACATATGGTTGCACTTGGTATGCATTGTATTTCATAAGGTTAATAGTTCCTTCTTAGAAGCCCGAGTAGACTCATCCAACACATCGAGTCTTTCATCTACAACCTGGATTTCTGTAAACTTGGATGCCCTCTCCACTAGGTTGGTGATGTCCTAGGATTCCGCATTCATCATGTTAATATTAATGTGAAATTATTCAACAATATGACTCTGACATTCCATCAAGCCAACGGTATGATTGACCACATCAAAGAGTCGATGACACTCCTTAACATGGGCATGAAGCGGTGACTAGAACATAAATCCATCTCTAACTTCCCGCATAATATTTTTTATCATTTCTTTGGGTTTCTCCATTTCCTTAAATTCAATCCCATCCAAATTCTACTACTGATTATCCATCTTTGCAGTCAGTTAGGACTAGGCACTGAAAATGAGCTCAACCCATTGCGGAGGTGTAATTAGAGTGATATCTTTAGGTAGATTAAGAGACATCTATCGAAAAGTAGGTCAGACTTGGAATAGTTTATCTGACATAGTTGCAACAAAAGATTCACCTCTGCACACACAATTTATGCTCGTATTTTGTGGCTGAAGAGACTACTATGACAATGTCTCAAATTGTTTTGATTGTTGTGTGATATCATCATTTATTTTCTCAATTGCAGTGATCTACTACTCCAACTAGTCAATAGAGGTACGCAAAAGATGAAAAAATTGTGGTGTATCCCATGTGGACAACTTTTCACCGGTAAGAGAAGGCTCAGAGGGAAACCTTGAAGTAAAAATTTGACCGCTCACAACAAAGTTTTCTAACAAGTTGGGGGTATTGGCACCATTTGGAAAATCCAAGGGATATTTGAAGCTTCGTGCAGGATGGTATTGGACATCATGCTAAAGTGTTGCAACCACACCAGTTTTCTCCACACATAACTTGAGGATAGCTCAACACTATTTGGGGTCCTGTAGCATGGATGAAATTTGTTCCTTGATGGAGTTGGCACTATCAGCTGAGTGTGTACCTTCCTAGACATCTATCTGTGTATCAATAACATAAAAGTCCATTTGCATGTCAACCTTTGTCTCTGTATCTGTCTTGAAATGGATAGAAATTTGTGGTTGTGTCTCTGGGGGGACTTGTCTCTGCAAAACCTGGGTAACAAAGGATGGAAGTGGAATGGTGACACCAGTGCTCATCCATAAAATTACACCAGTGCTCATATGAAAAATTACGGACAATTGATAGGACATAAATGACTCCAACTAGTGATGATGGGCTAGAAAGAAAAAATGTATCAACAACATTTAACTAACGTAGTCACAATGACAGACATGGGTTTCGATATTTGAGGATATGAAATACGAAAGGATTTTATTTATATCTCCCCAACCAAAAAGGTGATATCCAGGGTGGATAAATTGATAGATACAAATAAATTCTAGGACAAGTGATAGCCAAACACATCACCAATTTATTGATAGAAATGTAAAACAACAACTAACAAGAAATTAGACCTATTGTATGCACTCCTACATATAGGAGCACCTCAAAGTGACACTTATCGAGCAGAGATATAGGGCTTCAGGTGTGCAACATTCACCCATGTAGGCTGAATAATATCATCTAATTGCACAAGATTAACATTACCAAATTCACATATTTCTGCAACAATAAAAGGTCCCAGCCAATGCATTTGTAATTTCCTCAAAATGTTTTGATACTTACTATCATATAACAAGACTTGATCACCCTGAATGAACAAATTAGTTTTAATATGCCTATCATTCCAAGCCTTTCATCGATTATTTTCCACAGTATGATGAAAATCCACTAAGAATATAACTTCTTCAAGTTCCATTAGTTCTACAATTCCCACTACGATGGATTCATCGTCTGTCATCTTAGTAGCTTACATAATGAATAGACTCAAAGTTAGAAACTCAGTTGGAACTACCGCTTCTCTTCCATATACCAATTGAAATGGGGGGAACCTATGTAATTGTTTTGTAGTGGTTCGATAATCCCATAACACTAGAAGGAAAAGACCCTATAGTGGAGGTTTTTGTGGAAGCCCCTATAAAAATAGCCCAAAAATCTGCTTGTAGTGGAAATCACTAGCGAAGGTGTGTGGGTGGATGTTTTAGAAGAAATTTTTTTAACGGTGAATTTATAAGTCTATACCACGTCGGTGCTCCACCAAAAAGAAATGCATTGGTGCTAATAGAAAATGGTGCACCGTTGCATATTTATTTAAAAAAAATAGAAAACAATAGTGCACATCATATAAATTAAAGAATCTCACGAGCATCGGTGCGCACTAAATGAGCACACTAGTGCACAACAAACATGTGCACCATATTTGCATTTTTCCTTTTAAAAATTCATAACATTGTGTTGTTTTCCCTTGGGCGCACCGGTATGTTCCAAACTAGGGCATTGTCGCAAGGTTTAAAAATAAATAAATTGTGCACTGTTTGCAGCGGTGCACCACCAGAAATCAATGCACCGGTGATAATAGACAATGGTGCATTGTTGCAGAGTTATTTAAAAAAACCAAAAAACAATGGTGCACATCATATAAAAGAATCTTGCGAGCATCGGTTCGCACTAAATGGGCGCACCGGTGTGAAACAAACATTTGCACCCTCTTTGCGTTTTTCCTTTTAAAAATGCATAATGGTGTGTCATTGTCCCTTGGACACACCGATGCGTTCCAAACTAGTGCATCGTCGCAGGTTTTTTTTTAAATAATGGTGTGTTGTTTGTAGCAGTGCGGAGTGGTGCACTTAACACAAGCACACCAAAACAGAGGTAAATAAAAAATAAATTGGCGGTAAAAAACCATTTTTACCATTTCTGGCATAGAGAATATCTCAAGCACCGGTGCCACCTTTTCCCAATTGAAGCGCACTATCATCATTTCTTTTGTTTCTTGTCTTATTTTCGTTCAGTGCTCGTTTCATGGGATTCCAATTTTTCCATACAGTGAGAAAAAAAAAATCACTACATCCCAACCATGCCTCCTCGATAAGAAATTTTCTAGGTAAATTCTTTATTTCTTTGTACATTGAATTTTTATCGGATTAAATTATGAAATTGAGTAAAATTTTCAATTTTTTTCAAATATTTTTTTCTGCGTGGTGCGTTTGACCCGTTCGGCTCACACCGCACATGATGCACCCTGTAAATTATACAAGGTGCACCGAAAATTTATATTTCATTTTCATCGGTGTGTCCTAATACGGAACGCACCGCTATATACTTATAAACGACACATCGATGCGTTCATAATAAATTATGCACTATTGAAAATATATAGTTTCCATTAAATGGTGTGTTGTTTATAGTGAACGCATAGGTGAGTTCATAATAATATACACACCGTTGAAAATATATAGTTTTTCAATTAGTGCATCCTTTATATTGAACGCAGCGGTGCGTACACAATAAAATATGCACCATGGACATTTTTTATGTTTTTCAATCGGTGTGTGGATTATATGGAACGAAACGGTGTGAAAAAATGGATATAAGGCACCTTTTAAAATGAATGTCCATTTTAAGTGGTGCATCGTGATGAATGGAATGTACCAGGGTTTCGTAGTATCTGACGCAATGCTTTAAACAGGCATCGTGGTTTCATAGTGCGTTGTATACAATGGGGTGCACCGATGCATTGATAATTACTATGCACCCCCTAAAATAAATTACATTGTGAGTGTGGTGCATAAGATATGTGTGCGAACCATGGGCGGTACTTTACTATTTTGAAGGCAGACCGAAGGTTAAATTTTGTTTTTTTAAAAAACAATTATGTTTGCATATTTTGAAATAATTTTCTCATTTACTAAAAAAAAGTTATGTTTTTATGTATGATGTCGATGTAATTTATATGCTAATTATGAAGAGATGTCATCGCATGGAGGAGAAGAAACATAGAGTTGACCAGTACAATATGGTTCGGGAGTGGGAGGCCAGAGAGAGGGAGAGGGATTTTTACCCTCGGCCTATTACTGAAGCTATTTGGATCCTCTTGAGGAATGTAGGCCTCCTAAAGTACTACGAGGAGGCTACATCCCTGAAGGGGAATTCTTCCTTTCTTGCGCAGTTGATCTGTCAATGTGATTCCCATCAGAAGGAATTCAGAGTCAATCCTCATCAGTGGTACCATACCACTGAGGAGGATATTTATTTTATCACTGGGATATATAGGAGAGGGGAGGATTTTCCCCAGTTTCCTAATGTCCTAGTGGGTTTTTCAGTTGAGATTCATCTTTCCTACTCTCATAGGTATATTTTGCACAATAAACATTATCGACATGATGTTTAGGTGGTTGGTAGAAAATTATAGATCCCCTTGTTCAGTGTAGAGGATGCTAGGTGCCTCTCACTATTACTATCGACCATTGCACACTTTACTAGTTATGGTAAATGCATTGTTTGTGCTCTTTTGTATCATGTTGATTATTTGATACATAGGCTGTGAATTATTAGGTGGTCTGCCATTTTATTGTGATAGTTTTGCATAACACTAGATAGATGTCGTGCTATGATAGATGGGAGGGAAAAATTCTCATTTGCTTCAGAGTTGTCCTATTTTTATTTTGAGAGGCTTCCAGAGATGAGACATACTTTTTTTCATCGTCCTCCTCGGAAAATCACTAAGGTATGGATGCACATGTAGGGTGAGATGATGCCCAATATGGGCATGCCCAATTTTCCATCTAGGATTTCTAGCAAGGCACTTAAGCTATTATCTAGTGAGGAAGATCACGTGTTCGTGATGGTTCCATTCCCTTACACGAGGATGGATTGGCGAGGATGTCCCAACATCCTCTTCACAACAGATGAGACACCCGATTGTTGAGGTAACATTTAAATTAATCTTGTACTTTCATTTTATTGTCCTAATTAATTTGAATAAATTTTATTCTAGCATGTTCTTTAACATTTTTAATTAAATTATTTAATGAAATTGTTGACTAATTATTCACTTATGTTATATTTTGTAGATGTTGGAACATTCATTGGGGACATGCCTCCTCCCATGCCACTTGATGCATATGAGGAGATGGTTGAGGTTGAAAGGTCATGGTCCTCAATTGCATATACCACCCAGCATGTGGCGTAGTCCCGGTCTCAGATATAGGATGGGGGTGTGTGACAGACTAATTGTAGTTTTGGTTGGTGTGGGAGTCATCCATGTCTAGATGCGATACATTAGGGTTGGACCTGATATCTTATATCTTTGGACAGACTTGCCACGTGATATGTTATCTCTTATGTGTCATATCATTGGATATTCCAGGTTACTTGTAGGGATGAGGGATGGTGCATCCTCTAGTACTGATGATGATGAGGGTGGTGATGATGATCGAGGTGGTGATGGAATTTTTTCTTTAGTACCTCTTCCTCCTGATTTTGATCAAGGTGGTGATCATAGAACTTCTTCTTTAGTACCTCCTCCTTCTCCCCCTCTTCTTGGTGGTGATGTTGATTAGGGTGGTGATGACACTTCTACTTCACTACCTCCTCCTCCTCCTCTGGGTGGTGATGGGACTTCTTCTTCAGTACCTCCTCTTCCTCCTCTGGGTGGTGATGTTAATAATGATGGTTATCATGGAACTTCTGCTTCAGTACCTCCTCCTCCTCTGGGTGGTGATGTTAATCAGGATGGTGATATGTGTTGACTAGATATGTACATTATACTAGTTATTTGTGTTGTTGACCAAATATGTACATAATAGCAGTTAATTGTGTTGTTGACTAGGTATGTACATTATAACAATTATTTGACTTATTCATATATATATATATATATATATAGATAGATATAGATATAGATATATATAATTGTTTTTTTATGCAACCGCACTCCTCGGAGCACGTTCGCTTCCTCAGGACTTTCTTCTTCTTGGTCCGAAGAACGCCAAGGTTCTTCTATTTCCCTATCGGGAAATCTGCACCCACAGTTCACTTCGCGATCCCCCTTTATTTTTCTTATCAGAGGATCGGAACTCGCAGCTTCGCAAGTTCACTGTCGATCACTGGGCTCTTGAATCCCCGAGACCCGATGTGTCAATCAATGCTGACTTCCTCTTCCCTCTATCGGGACTTCGGCTCTATCGCGGCTTCGCTACTCGCGACACCAAACATTTGGTTTTCCAACCACCGATACCCGATGCCCCGAAACTCATGATCTCGCCACTCGCGACTTCGCTACTGGCGAGGCCGAATAACTTGCTCGTCGACTTTCGATGCCCGAGATGCCGAAACTCGCGATCTCGCTCCCTCGCGATTTCACTTCTCACGAGGTCGAATAACTTCTACGTCGACTCCCGATATACGATATCACGAGTAGATCTGACGGTCCTCATGACCCGGAACGATGGCTCCTACCCTCCTGAGCTTCAAACCTCTTCGAACCTGCACTGTAACCTCCTTGTACCTCCACAAGATCCAACTTCCCTCAGAGCTTCCCGAAATCTCCTCGAAGAAATTTGTCCATCCATTTCTTCCTTATACAATCCATGAAATGACGAAGGGTTCTTCCACATAACTCGTCACCCTGCGCACAAACCTGCGGCGTTCCTTGCAACCTTCAAGGCACAAATTTCTTTCCACTGTCCTTCAACAACTTTGAAGGCCTATCCCTCCTGAGCTTTGCTACGAATTTAAGTCCTCCTGGAAACCTTTTGCACGCACTCCTCACAGCAAACCTTCAACCTCGACTAAGTATTGAAGTCTTCGGCTCTACGCACTCATGCAGCAGCAGTCTTCGATTCCTCTTCTCAGAATCACAACTCTAAGTCTAAACTTGGCCTACACGCTCCTTGCACAGCTCCTGTTCCCAACTGCACCTCTAGGACGAATGAGAACAAAAGCTATCTCTAGTTGAACCTTTCTGTCGACGCACTCCTTGCAGACAATTCGACTACACTCCTTGCAGGAATCCCTTGGCTCAATTAGAGAAACAATTGAAACTCATTCACTCTTCCTCTCAGACTTAAATTCAACCATGAAATCACATACACAACATATAAAAGAAAATGTATGATGGGAAGCAAACATTCTTGAGCATAACATCAATACACAGAGAAATAACACATGACCATGAAATTGAATCAAAGCTTTCTTCTATTAATTCAAATATCTGTACATGGGTGTTCTTCATACAATTCTCTGCATGCTCTTCTCTTCTGAATTCTCTCAATCATGTTACAATGTACAAAGGAGGGTGTCTATATCTGTTTCCCTCTTGGACTCTAAAGCTATCAAATCTAAAATTAAATTCCTATCTAACTGCATTAATTCTATTAAATGCCTCATCTACCTAAGGATGAGATCTATCCGCTCAAAGTCCATTACAATATACAAAGTGCGCCTTCATAAATGGCTTCATTAAAGGCTTGTGCAACAATATCAAAGTGTTTTCAAAATTTCATGCTGGCTTATCTAGCTGTCTTTCGCTTCCGCGTTGGCTGGCTTGATGTGCTGGCGATGCTCCTGCATCATACTCCTCGGCTTGAAAATTTTCATGGGCTCTTGTCCATGAGCTCCTACACGGTCTGTCCATGCTTCTGTATTTCTTCTTCACTCTCCCAGCTAGCATCTTCCACTGGATGATTCTTCCACTTGACCAGATACTCAAAGTATTCTTTTCTTCTGGTCTTCTTACCCACTCTCTTGTCTAGTATGCATTCCATCTACGGCTTCTCTGCAACTGCCAATTGTTTCATCCACTGGATCGTTGGCTGCTCATCTCCAATCTCTGCTTCTCCAACCCTGTATGGGTATAAATTTGCGATATTGAATATCAAAGATATTCCGATGCCATCCAGCAACTCAATCTCATAAGAATTTTCTCCGAATTTTCTCAAGACCTTGCATGGCCCGATTTTCTTCATCTTGAGTTTATTATATGTTCCCCTTGGTAACCTTTCCTTTCTCAAGTGTGATAGAACTAGATCACCAACTTCAAACTGAAGTTGTCTTCGATGCTGATCTGCTCTGCACTTATATTCCTGGTTTGATTTTAGAAACCGCTCCTTCACCCTGCTGTGAAGTTCTTTCATCGTCTCAGTGAACTCTTCTGCACTAGCACTGCTAGTAGCAGTCTGTTATGAATCCCTCAGTTCAAAAAATCCTCTCGGCTGTGTACCATACACAATCTGAAATGGACTTATGCCTGTGCTCCTGTTCATTCATTCGTTGTATGCAAACTCTGCCTGTGGCAATATCTGATCCCAACTGTTGTGGTGCTCTATCACCAAGCTTCTCAGTAAGTATCCCAGACTCCTATTCACCACCTTTGTATGTCCATCCATCTGAGGATGATAAGCAGAACTAAATGCCAAATTAGTTCCTAGCTTCTTCCATAAGGTCCTCCAGAAATGCCCTATGAATTTAGTGTCTCTATCCGAAACTATGCTTTTTGGAAATCCATGAAGTCGAATGACCTCTTTGAAAAATAGATTTGCGATGTGAGTCGCATCGTTGGTCTTCTGGCATGGGATGAAGTGTGCCATTTTCGAAAATCTGTCCACCACCACAAAGATGGAATCAACACCTCTTTGTGTCCTCGGCAAACCCAATACAAAATCCATGCTTATTGCCTCCCATGGTCTCTCTGGTATGGGCAATGGCTGATAAAAACCTGCATTCTGCTTCCTCCCCTTCAAATGATGGAAAATTCTGCATATGTCAACAAACCTCTTGACATCTGCTCACATCCCTGGCCAAAAATATGACTCATTCAATTTCGCGAATGTTTTTTCATGGCCAAAATGTCCTGCTAATCCACCACTATGTTTCTCCTTCAACAAGTTCTCCCTCATGGAGCATTTTGGAATACACAGTTAATTGCCTCTGAACAACAATCCTTCCTGGATCATATAATCTATCCATGGGATTCTATCTCTAAGAACTAGATTCCCAGATTCTTCATACGCTTCTGCAAAATCTGCATCACCTGCGTACATGTCCCTGAGATTATAAAAACCGAATGTGTAGTGTACCAATTCACTACCCAGGTTTCCAAACCCCTCAATTACCATTCTATACATGAATGTTTACATAATTGATACAGGAATTATAACCACATGCATTTAAACATAATTAAACACATTTAAATCTCAGAGTAAAATATATAATTCACTCCTGCAATTAAGCAAACCATAGC